>BQNB010036326.1:0-50212 GCA_026074375.1 Tanacetum coccineum
CCCAATTTATGTAAATAATGAATTGATAAACTTATGGTTCGGTGATTTATAATTTATTTATTTAAATAAAGAGGCGTCCTAATCCTTTCAAATAAAGGGATTATAAATCATCCTACTTAATAATTTCTGATGCAACACGCATCCTCACAAAATCTTCAAAGTGGTGGATAACACGACGATGCAGTTGTTCTAATGAACATGAGACGAGTGTTCAAAACTTGCCTTCGGAGACAGAGAGTAAAACAATCAGGGAAAAATCAACATAGAGTTTAAAATAGTTAATGCGTACTCGGTTAGAGTAAATAAGGTAAAAGTATTTATGAATGAGATTCAACTTAGCAATTATCATATAAATCCTCATATTACAAGTCCCACCCATACAAGACTTATAATACTTAGATTCATACATAATTTTATGTAAACAAAATTTTGACAGCTTTCGTGTAATACGATATTGTATAAAGTTATGAGAAGAAGAAAAAACAATATTCTTAGAGACCATTGTTTAACTTATAATGTCTGAGAACGAAGTGAGACCATTGTGCAACTCACAATGTCTTAAGAAATGTTCTAGTATTTATATAATTAACTCTTATATAAATAAACGTACGATATACCCAAAAGGGATGCAAGCATATATATTATATATATGTATGTCATGTAAGCACTCAATGTAACAAGTAATGTAAGCAAGTAAGCAAGTAGTGTGTATGCATTTTGAAAATGTTTGATGTGATGCAATGTTTGTGAAAATGGTTATAGTCTAGGTAACATATGCAACCTAGTTCTTTATAGCCAGTGCTCTGATACCAATCTGTAACACCCCCAAAAATGTGTCGCAGCGGAAATATGTCTGAGGGCGTTACTTCATAATACAACAGCACAAGATACAAGAGAACGACCTCTAAATGTGTCGTTTGAAAAGTAATCTCGTTGATTTTCTTGAAATTGATATAACATTTGTCCCATAATTGCATCACAATGAAAAGCTTGAAAGCAATACAACGAGATTTGATCATTTGTATGTAAGTAGAAATCCATGAATAAAATCTTGTCAATTTAGACTCCAATGCACATCAAGTAAGCCAAGCATCTAATTCACCTGAGAAAAACATGCTTAAAAGTGTCAACATAAAGTTGGTGAGTTCATAGATTTTTGTAAGTATAAACGTTGAAATCAAAAGATTTATAAAGTATGCATGACCATTTCAATCCTTATAATAGTTGCCAAAAATTGTACGTATGAAAGTTGGACCACAATTATTCAAAGTATGCATGATAATTAAAACCATCACTAAATGTTTCAAGTATGTATTGCCCAATGAGTGATTACGATTACTCTAAGTTCATGAAACCGATGCACTATGTACCCATCGTAGGTGTCCCTTCCAAGAAAACCCAGGTAGTAATGAAAACCATATGTACCCATCGCAGGTGTCCCCTCCAAGAACACCCGGGCAGTAATGAATATATACCCCTCGTAGGTGTCCCTTCCAAGAACACTCGGGCAGTAATGAATATGTACCCCTCACAAGTGTCCCCTCTAAGAACACCTGGGCATTTACTTGTAGTTATCCGTTCAATCCGCTTAAGCTAATCCGTAATCATTTTAAAAGTAAAGTATGTATTTGTGACAAAAAATGAAGTCAAATAATGTATCTCATAGCGAGCTATGTAAATGAGTATGTAAACCAATTTGTAAATGATCATGTAACAAGCATAAGTCAATCATGCGAATGAATTTGCAAACAAGCATGTTCTCACCCCAAAAATCTATGTAAAACCAATAAAACATGGGGCTATAAACTCACCTCGATGATGTGGAACAATTGGCAGAAATGCACATATTAAGCACAACACAAACGGAAACCAGAATGACTCGACCAAGGAGTTACGGTTTATCTTAACGGCTATGACCCACTAGCCTAGGATAATGTATTTAGGTTTTTCGATGGATAGTCACATCAACGCGACACGTTGATAAAAAAATAGATTTCAAGCTGTAATAGTTTGGTGGTTGGTTAAATAAAATAAATCAAAAAGTAAACACAAAGTATGTAATATATTCCGTATATATTACATATGAAAAATAAACAATTATATAACTCATACCGTGAATTATATAACAAAATCAAACAATCCAAAGATTAATGTGAAGTATATAATACTTTGCAAGTATTATATAAGAAGTGTGAGTAAATAATTAAACCAAATAGTTTGACACGTTTTCGGAAATCACCACTTAATTAAATAAAAAGTTCTTGCATAGATGTAAACGTACGTTTTAAGGTTACAAATTATGTTAAACAATGTTTGTAAAGCTTTTACAACAGTTATGATGTTATCTTCTAGTTGACAATTATAAAATATAAAATAATATTTTATAAATTTGTATTTCGTTTCCTCGACGGGTTGTAGCTAGAATAGTTGTCTCATTTGTAAAAGTATATTTTTTGTTCGTTTGTCGGGTTATTGCATAATAACAAATTAACAATCTTAAAACTATATAACTTCGTCCTTTTATTGGGTTTCTAAAATAATAGAAATTATAGTAAGGATTACTAAGTATAGAAATTTATAGAAATTTCGGTATGACCTTTTCGTTTATACAACGTTTTCCATTTTTATAAAATCCAATCCATGTTGCAAATACCCGTGTTTCAATGGATGTCTAGACGAGACCAACAAATAATTAAACTAAGCAAAACTAAACACACCCTAATGGTTGTTAAACGCAAAACCAAACACCCACGAAAATCAACCAATAACACATTTTATTTAACCATTAAAACCACCATTTAGATCCGGTTTTATTTATGAAATCTAGTGATATATTTATTAGTTGATTATACCAAACAAACACGCCCTAAAGGCTGTTGCTAAAACCAAACGCATCCTTTGGTGTTTTGCTAACCCAAACACACCCTTATACGTTTTCTGCTCACCCAAACACACCCCTATACGTTTTTTGCTCACCCAAACACACCCCTATACGTTTTCTGCTCACCCAAACACTCCTACTGCTGTTAAACCCAAACCCAACGCACCCTTGGTGCTTCTATCAAAACCAAACGCACCCTTTTTGGTTTTTAGAACCACCAAACGCACCCTAGTGGTGCTTCTGTCAAACCCAACGCATCCTTGGTGCTGACCCAAAACCCAACGGACCCTATGACGGTGAACCCATATCCAAATGTACCCTTTGGTGGTTAATGACAGAACCAAACGCACCCTTGTGGTTGTTTTACACAACCAAACACACCCTTGTTATGGTGGTGACGAGGTGTCAGCCGTGGAGGTGGTGGCTGTGAAGTGGTGGCAAGGATGACGGGAGTGATGTGGTTGTGGGAGTGGTGTCATGGAGATGGAGATGAAGGTGGTGTTCAGATGATGGTAGTGGTGGTGCGATGAAGGTGATGGTGTGGCGTGGATGGTGATGATGTTGTTGGTGGGGATGACGATGGTGAGGTGGTGTGGTGACGATGGGGATGATGATGGTGTGGAAATGGTGGTGGTGTGTGGCATGATGGGTTAGTGTGAAGATGATGGTGACCTATAGTGTTGTGGTGGTTCGGATGCCGTGGTGGGGGTGGCGGTTGTCCGGTGGTGGTGATGATGGAGTGGAGTTGACGTGGTGGGGGAGGTGACGATGGGGATGATGATGATGATAAGGGTGGCGTGGAAATGGTGGTGGTGCGTGACGTGGAGCGCCGGCTGTTGTCTGGAATCTGGCCAGAAATGTGGGGCGGCGCCAGAAAATTAGAGAGGGGGGAGAGGAAGTGTTGGTGGTGGCTAGGGTTATAAATATGAAACCCTAATATGTTTTGCTTATATATATGAAAGTTTAAAAAAAAGTAGCAAGTGTATTATAGTTTAGGGTAAAAATTGTAAATATTCTCACAGGGACTGAAAGTGTAAATTTTGTTAAATAATGGTTCGGGACTCGTTTAAGCCACTTAACGGATGATTCAAGACATGAAACTTGCGCCATTGTTTTCCAAATAGTTTTTCCTACGAAAATGAGTATTTACATGACTATTATTTCATAATTGTTTTATAACATTTATTTAAAATGTTTATTATTTATTTGTGTATCACTGATAACTTTTTCCGTAAAATAAACTTTAACTTGAATATTTGCGTTTTTAACAAACTTTTCTGAATAAAATGATACATAATTTATTAAATATTTTTATTTAATAAAAAGTGATAATTAAATATAATTTAATTATTTTTGTGTCGGTACGCGTTGTTCTCGTTTCTAAAATTTTGCGAGTGTATTTCAGTCATTTTCTGCTTGTTTTCGGGTCTCGGGCAAAACTAAAAAGTTGTCCGAAATGTCGTTTTACATCAAATTGCTTTAGAGTCCGAGTCGTGAAAACGTGATTTAGCGGGTCGTTTTTGATAAGTCAACTTAAGAATAACATATATCTTCTCGTTTTCAAGTCAAATAAGGTTAAATAAATTTGCACATGAGAGATATGTAATAATAAATATGATTTATTATTTAAATATGTTCTGAAAAATTACCGGTTACGCGGTAATCGTTTTTATGTGACAATAAAAGATCAAAAGTCAAAAAGTCAAGTCGAACCCGAAAAGTCAAAGGGTAAAATAGTCATATAAAATTCTGAAAATTGCCGGTTGTTACAGTAAAGGTGTAACGAAACAAATATTTGGATTAAGAAAAGAATGGAATGGCTCGACAGGTTTTTCTATGGGTATCTTACTCTAAAAATGAGAATAAACAAAGGGTTTGTGCGGGGGTTAACTAACCAATGTAGTTAGTTAATATCACAACATGTATAGGCTTTTTGGGGTAATCCTAGAAATTTACCAAGTTAAACAGGTCACTCCAATTACAAAAGTAATACTTATTATTGTGGTCTTGAATAGATATACCAAGCTAAGTTTTAAAGTTTACTACATCACCGGCACACTCATATTTTGTGGAATTTGAGTAAAAAATTGGAAACGTATAAGGCTAATCCTCACAATAACAATCAAAGGTTATGTGTGCGGGGTTATGCAACTAATAATTTCACAAAAATATGCTGAATTGTTTTTTGAATTTAGGCATATTAATGTAAAAATAGGACAAGTAAGCGTTCTAATTCTCTCCCCACTTGAGATATACAACGACCTCGTTGTATAAATGTGAAATTAAAAACTAGAAATTAAAAGAAAAACAAGAAACTACCCTGGGATTTGCTTTGTATGATCCTCCATGTTGTGTTTATGAGCAAGATTGTGTGTTGTAAATGCGTCTGGATACCAGCATGACTACAACTCACATGAATTCCCGAAAATAAGCATTCCACCAAACCGATGTTTTCGTTCAGCAAGGTTCTTGTGTAAATTATAAGAAAACAAATGCAATTCTATCTCCGGTATTTGTTGGTTAGAAATTGAAACAGTAATCCTAAAACTATACAGGAAGTCAATGCGCCGTATCCATAAACCAGGATACCCCGTATTGAGACCTGTATTAAATATCCTAAGTACGGGTCAGTCACCTAATACACTGTATTAGTTTATCGAATACGCCGTATAGATTGATCTGACAATAAAGTTTAAAAGTGCAAAAAAATAAAGACTGGATAACGTCCAAATAGTCAATACACCGTATCCATTGGGGTTGCATATGCCGTATCGGCTAACTAGGAAGATGGACTCGATAACAGAAAATAAATCTGGCTTTTCTCCTGGTAATCACTTTTCTTTACAACAAAGTCTTTAAGTTAGACTTGTCTTATGTTCTTCACTCCATCCTTGTCACGAACCATCCTTCGTCCATCTTGTGGAAGATATCTTGGTATGCGTGACACGCATTTTCTTTAGTTGTAGTCCAATCATAGTACCCACATTCTTTAATAGCAATGTATTTTTCCAATGGTCCAAATGAGTACTTAAATACCTCAAATCCTTCAGTTTTGCACCCCAGCGGTCTTGTGAATAGGGTTCCAAGTGGCTTGCATTTTTGTTCATTGAATCCCTCTTCTTTCACGTTAATAATAAAAGGTTCATTCTCGTGAACCAAGTGATCGTCTAGATGCCTCATGTCATCACCCTTATCATTATTCAAATCCATCTCATCTTGGACAATCTCATCTTCTCTCCTCCTTCTATGATCATTAAATACCCAAGAAATATCAAGATAAGGGTTATAGTTGGAATTGACATCAGCTTCCATGTTATCATGCTCATAATCTTCCCATTCGTCAATGGGTGAATCAAGGCTTCGCTCGTCGTCACTCGACTCTTCTTTTTTATTCATCGACTTTTCTAAAACCTTTTTATTATTCAAAGCTTCCTCCTTTAATTGGCTATCTTCAATCATATCGTACCACTCATAACTTTCATAGTGAATTAAATTGCCTTCACGAATCAGTCCAGGCAAGTCTCCAATGTTGTACCCGTCTTTCTTCCAATTACACGAAGTCCATTTAGCGGTTCTAATTTTGAAACGAAGTGGTTTCCATTGGTGACGAATGTCACTCATTGGTTCTGCCCATTCTTCATTACTAGTCCATGGCTTCTCTTCCACCCATGGTATTCCATTATTCAGCTCATAAATCTAATCATCCTTGTATTCCTCAATTGTTGCGAGTTCATGGGTATCTTTAGTGAGTTTATCACCATTCATATGATACGGAAAATTTAATTCCTTGAAGATTTGACAAAGAGGAGTCTCGAAGTGAAATAAATCAGTGTCAATCCTAAAGACTTGGGAAATTTAATCCTCATCAGTTAAGTTCTCTTCATTGTCGCTTATTACTTCTTCATCGTCCCCTTTTCTCCAATAAGCCCATAATGTATTTTAGTGTGCCAATCCATTTTTTCATGGTTTCTAAATTTCGAAGCTAGCCATTTTGCAAATTCAAAATTGTTTGGGTCGCTTTCAACATTAGTGCAAACTTCTTATTTTCTAGTACGAGAAGGTGGGTAAAATTTTGTGAAATTATTTTCCGTGAGATCCTCCCATTTAGTAATCGACCCAACAAACTTGTCATCCCACCATTTAATTGCAGCACCAGTTAGTGAAAGAAGGAAAACACGCACACTGATTTGATTATTACTTACTTTGGGAACTTTTATCAAATCAATCACTTCTAAAAAGTTTTCAGTATGCCCAACCGCGTCTTCACCATTTGTTCCACTAAAAGCATTCTTCCCTGGTTAGATGAGAAGTCATCCCTTCAATTCGATCTTTTCGTCTTCCAAAATCTCCCATTCATAGTTTGATTGGGTAAAACCCATACATTCTTCCATAGTTGGTTCTCCTATTGATCCTGATTCTTCTTTCTTTACTTTCTAAAACACAAGATAAACAATCAGTAGGATATGCTCAAAAGAAAGAAAATATAGAAAACTATAAACGAGAACGAAATATGAAAGATACAGTCTGCTACCGTATCAAATGATCGATATGTATTATTCAATTGACTGAATACGCCGTATTGATTTGTTGAACAGAATACGTTGTATTGTTGTCGAAATGGATACACCGTATCCAACAGTTGGGATACGCCGTATCGGTTATTCGATCAGAACAGTAGCAGCGAATAAAAATAATGCAGAAATAAAAATAAACACACAAATGCACAAACACACAATATGCAATAATATACAATGCAAATTAATCTAAGTTAAGCTAGACTAAAAACACTAATAAATAAGAATTAAACAATTTCACTCCCCAGCAATGGCGCCAAAAACTTGATTGTGTTGTCATCGTAGGTTGTTATTTTTGTTATCAAGTTTTACATTTATAATTTGCTGACATTATCTAAAACAACACTAACAGGCAGTGTATCCGATTAGTTGTAGCTTCGTTGGTAAGTAGGGTGTCGATTACTAAGAGCAAAAACGTTAACACTTAATTATCAGTATGTTAGTTATCTAAGTTAGTCTTAAGTTATTCTAAGTTATACTACGCTAAACCTAAGTTAAACCTAAACTAATGGTAAACGGGGGTTGATGTGTGCTAAAACACACATCATTTATACCCCGAAAAACACTAATAAACAGACTAATAACACTAAAATATGCTTAATATCATTGCAAATATGTTTGGTTTGTGTTTTTATATCTTGCAGGTACAAGGGATTGAAAATAAAGCAAAAACGAAGACTTTCGGTTACGATTTGAAGACGTTTATGCGTTTTTCAAGATCAAGACAAAGTCGTTAATATTTCTCGAGCATGCCATTGGAAAGAGCACATAAATTCAAACCCGGCAGTGCTTTCATCTCTTATTGGGCCAGCCTGACACCATTTATATGGGTCGAACCGACCCATACTTATTAAAAGGCCAAGTAAATCTTGCTTAAATGGTTGCTGCTGCCAAGCCTATATCCATACAGGCTCAGATTACAAGAAACCTGGCCCAAGACTTGATTGCTTATTCACGGTCCAGCAAATGCAAACTCAGTCCAAGATTGCGTGATACTAGGCCCAGGATTCTCAAGTCCAAGAAAGAAAAGAAAAGCCCAAGTCTGGTACTGCTTAGACCATACGCAAATATAGAGATAAAAGGAGGACGCAACACACTTTTTGGTCTGTCATTTTTTTTTATTTTCAGTCGTAGTTTTAGATTAGTGGTAGGATTAGTTTAGAGTAGATAATCTCATTATTGTATTTTCCTTTTCAATAAGATGATATGGTTGGGTTTTGTTGTGTAATGATCCGTTTAAATTTTGTTTGTGTATGACTTTTGAATGGTTGATTGTTATTGATGTACCGAGGTGTTTGTTGATTGAGGATTCGAAGGTTTTGAAGTGATATTCCTAGGTTTAGTTTTGGTATTCGACGACAGCAGCTTCTTTAGCAATATCTCCTCTTCACTTTTTATTAGTTTTATTTTTTGTCTTTTATTAATTTAGGATTGTTGAGCAATAGTCGTCCTTTATATTTTTTGAGTAGGAGTAGAGATAGCAGTAGAGTAGATTAAATTAGGAATAGCAGTTTGTTTTCTTTGAATTTCGATTTCGTTTTTCTGGGTTGGAATTTGATATGTAAAGAATCGTTTGATTTGTTCGATGTTTGATTCCCGAATGGTTTGGTTGGTTTATGTTTCGATATGTTGAAGGGTTACCTATTGATTTCGATTATTATAATAAGCTGCCGAATAGCTTAGTTGTTCCTCGTATGGATTTTCGATTTATCAGCTTATTGCATTTTAGTTTCTTTAAAAGCTCGTTTCGATAGTAAAAAGTGCTTAAAGAGGTTTCAGCTTATTTTCTAATCATATTATATTTAGATAGTTTTATTTAAGCTTAGAATGGTTTTTGTAGAACTTTAAAAGTAACTTATTGTTACTAGCTTATTGTTTCGTTTTAACTTTTCTTGTTTTGTGATGGTGTACTTGGTTCAACACATGAGGCGAGGAGCTTACGGGTTGTATAAGCTAGCTTATTGCCTAAGTTTATAGCTTAGTTAGCTTTTATTAGCTTATTAGAGAATGAAATTTAAATACTTTATAATCTATTAAGTAAATAAAGTTTAAATAAGAAATACACTTAGCATTATGTCTAGTTTATATAATCGGGTGGTTTCGTTCTTATCGGTTTCGTCATTCGGGTTCTACTTCTTTTCCCTTTTCCATTATTAGTAGTTTTAGCTTAATTGGATTATTATTGTTATGCTTATTAGTATTAGTTTAGTTTCCATGTTTAGCGGGTAGTTATATTTATGCTTGTTAAGTGAGTAGTATTTGGTGAATCAAGTGTGGACATAAAAGTGATTATCGATTAATAATTTTCTGATTATTTAGATTTGTGTTTTGGTTGTTCGAATGGGCAAAAGCCGTAAGAATAATTAGGCATAAATTTAGTAATTAATATCTTGATAAAAAATCATTTTCAAAATAAACCAACATTGTGAGGAACTGATTTATTAGACGAGTATTGGTTCATTGATTAGTACTTAATTCACACTTGAGGATCCTAATACCTTACTTGGCAAGCATATTTGTGTTATATATATTATATATCTTTAGTTTTAAATCTAGTAGTATAATTCTTTGTTTTACAACCAAAATTAAAAGATATTCAAGCATCAAATAAGGAACATAAACGTAAATCTCCATTCAATTCTCGTTGGGATACGACTCCGGAAGATTTAATTATTACTTTTCCTAAAGTAATTTTTACATCTAACGGGATACTTATTATTATATACATACGGCTAGTACGTATTTATACGATATCAAAATGGCGCCGCTGCCGGGGAGAGTTGTACGACTTTTACGTTGGTGTTTCGAGTTAGTGCCCTGAAGATCCTTTCTTCGGAAAGTTTATTTTTGTACTTATTAAAAATATAAAATTCCAAAAAATATTTTACATTTTTACTTTCTTTTTCTTTTTCTTTTTATTATATATATAAAAAAAGTTTATAAAATATTCCCATTTATCCTCTTATTTCATTTAATTCTTATCTTCTTTACCCTCTTATCTGTTTAATTCTTCGACATGTCTTTGTATAACCATTTTGGTTGCTCGTGGTGTGGAGGTCCATTTAATGGTGGAAATTGTCCTGGCTCTAGCAGTATAGGATCCGAAAATGAGTTTGTCTATGACCCAAATCCTTATTCTTATAATGAAAGACCTAACTTCTTAAACCTACCTCCACAATACCAATACGAGACATACTCATGCGAGTTGTGTGGAGATAGTCCTCACTATGGATTTAATTGTCAAACACGGCCCCCGCTTGTCTATGAGCAGGACCCGTGTAACAATCAAATCTTTAGTAATGACCAATCTCCATATTATTCTTCGAGTCAGCCATAATAGTTCGACTGTTATGAGGTCTGTGGAGGTCCGCATTATAGTTCTGATTGTCAAACTAGGAACCCGCTTGTCTATGAGCCTAATCCTTGTAACAATTATGACTTTCCTCATTTTGACCAAACTTCACAGTTCACACCCCCTCAGCCGCTCCTCCTAAACGAGTTAAATCGAGCAGAATTGATTGCATATATGATCGAATCTGAAGTACAATTCTACAAAACTCAAGAACAGTTCAACATAATTCAAGAACAACTTAACATGGATTTTCAAAATGAAATAAACCGTCTTCAGGAGATGCTGAACCTTAGAGATTCAAATCAAGATCCTCCCATTGACTTATATGATCTTAAGGGGAGTGACGAGGTAAATAATGAGATCGATTCACACATTAAGGAACCTTATGATACCCTCTTAATAGGGGATGAGGTTATTAGCAAGGGAGTCTAGTGTTGATGATCTTGTCCCAATCCCAAGGGAGTCGAAGGTGACTTCAGTTTGTGATGATTTAGAGTGTAATATGCCTGTTAATACACCTTTGCCCACCACTGATGTTAGGGAAGAAGATTTTGATATCAATTCGCCTCTAGGAGAATTTGTAGTCGACTTTTTGATGGAAAACAATGATGTAGCTGGCTTGCCTAGACATTTGGTTAAGCAACTTTTTAGTCATTTACTCAAAAATCCGAGTTTAACCAAAGGAATGTCCGATGGGGCTTTAGGTGATGATTCAATATCTATATCTTATGATGCGACTTTCTCAAACCCTCTCTTCGACTTTAATGATGATTTTACCTTATGTAATGATAATCCGCTTTTTGATGAGGAGTTTGAGGACATTAGTAGCCTGGACCTCCCCCCCTGAGTCGACTGCAGTTATTGATGAGTCTTCCTTGCTAGTCACAACACTTCCCGATCCTAAGCAGATTTGCTTAAGGGAAGTAGAAAGATTTGATCCTTTCTTCTCCCTGACATAGTCGGGTGAGAAGACAAGGGTGATAGAGACCCCTTCTTTTGGTTTTCATCATATGCCATCACCCCGTCTTGCTGCATATCCACCAAAGGAGGTGATGTATCGCTATTACCATCCTCACCTCACATCAGGTAATGGATTTGACCATGGACCTAAAATTAAATAACCTTAGAGTCAAGCTAGAGACTCGAACAAAAACAAGCGCTTCTCGGGAGGCAACCCGTGTTATCCTTAATATTAAATAAGTAGCTTTCTACATTAGGTTTCTTTTGTAGTAGTATTAGTAATGAATAAGTGTGGGGGTGTGCTTCTATCCTTGTTGAGTTTCGTGGTTTTCTGTTTTTGCTTGTTGGATTCCCTAAGATCGTGAAGACCCGTGCTTGTTTTCAATCCTCCAATCACTCGGTCTCCGATCATCTTCAAGTTTATATCTAGGAAATCCTCAATCCTGATCATATATATATATATATATATATATATGTGTATATATATATGTATATGTGTATATATATATGTATATGTGTATATATATATGTATATGTATATATATATATATATATATATATATATATATATATATATATATATATATATATATATATATATATATAATATATAGATACAAATATATATATCCATACATATATATAATATACATACACATATGATATACACATATATATACACATATAAATTATATATACATATATATATATATAAATATATATATATACATAGGTATATAAATAAATAGATATTTATAATAATATATATATGTATGTATATATATATATATATGTTTCCCCATTTCACACTTGGAATTTTTTTGCATTTGCCTTTTTCGTTTCTAAGTGTGGGGGTAAAACCTAATATTTTTGAACATTAAGGCCAATGTTCCATTCTAAGTGTGGGGGGATTTCTATCGAAATGATCATACCTGTTGCCCGTCTGTGTCCCCTGCAACTCTGTTTTAACCAATATATTGTTTTATTTTATTATATATAAAAAAAGAAAACAAATTTGATGATGAAAAATGAAAAAAATAAAATATAAAAATATATAGAAATAAGTAGGCTCATAGGCTAAAACTAGAGAGATTTTGACTTAACCGAGTGTTTCATTCTAGCTTTCCCCTTAGCTTTTGAGACTAAGTGTTTGCAAAGAACAATAAATAATAGAGTTAAATATAAGTTAGATGCTAAGCGTGGAGTAGTTGGATCTCTTTAGAACTCATAGAGGTTAATTGTGGCTTTTTGCTCCCACCAGCTTAATAAACGTTATATAATTGTTAAATAAATAAAGTTAATTTGGTTTTTGCGATTCTTAGTTTTGATCACTTCTTAGAGATTCCTTCTGGCGAAAGTAAGGTACACATCGAGGTTTTATCAGTGTTATGGGGAAATAGGCTATCGATTCCTGATGGCTCGCTCCCGTTGTCTAGGTAGTTAAAAAACCACATGACTTGAAATTTGGCTATAATAATAATAATAATAATGTAATAAACTGAAGCTGAAATAAGACCACTATTTCTTGTCGGTTAGGACGCCCGATGTTGCAGTCGTTTAAAGGGTGGAAGTAATAATAATAATAATAATAATCCGAGACTGATAAAAGTTTACTGGCTCTGTCGGTTAGGACGCCCGATGTGTCAGTCTTCAAAATGGTCGAGGGAATACCCAAAGTCAAAATAAGACCACTGGCTCTGTCGGTTAGGACGCCCGATGTGTCAGTTGTTTAAAGGACTAAAGACTAATAATGTTGCAATAATAATACTAATAAAGCCAAATTTCGACTCCGGGGTTATCTAAATAAAGCCTCCGTCTCTGGACTCGTAGTTGAGTTGTTTCGGATGAAATAAAAAGGATAACCCCTAAATCATGCGAAATTAGAACCTTAATGTGGACCTTATTCTTACCATATTGTCTGTTTAGGAAAGGATTCCAAACTAATTATGGTCTAAACGGGCACCTTTATGATAATAAAGACATAATTTATTTATCACCAATAATAATAAAATCCTTAAAGGATTTAGGAATAAGGGAGCAAAAAGTGGCTAATGCGTTTACACAATTATCATTTATGAGTAGTGTTAGCATCTAATCTTTTATTTGACTGTGATTTCGTTTTAAGCTTCGTTTGGGGATTGTGAAAAGTCAAGGATGACAAACTCTCGTTCTTAAAGCCTTTTATATATTTTTAATAAATTTTATCTTAGTTTTTATCTATTATTGAATAAGTGGTTAAAATAGGGGCGTTTTCAAAATAAATGATTTTTGAACCCTTTAATAGACCATTTCTGTTCTTGTTTGATGTGAGGGGTCATAAGTTAAAGGGAGGTTAAATTATTTATTTTCAGGCATGTTTTATAAACATTGCGTGTGGGACCAGCAATGGCTAAGTGTGGGGGAATTTATTGGGATTAAAAGTCTTCTTGATGCTGTTAGAATTACTGCTGCTCAAGTTTATGTTAGTGCTGCTCAGCTGAAGTTAGTGCTGCTCATGAACTACAAAGAAAATATACTAAGTAGTTACTACTGCTGGTATAAAAGTTAATGCTGCTAGTCAAAGTTACTACTGCTAGTACAAAGACTGCTTGAAGTTAATGCTGCTGAAGAGTTACTGCTACTTAAGAATATATTCTAAGTAGTTAGTACTGCTAGTATTAAGTTAGTACTATTAGTGCTAAGTTAGTACTGCTAGTGTAAGTTAGTATTGTTTGTTAGTACTGCTTACTTGATATGTATTAATTATTTATAGAAAAGATTTTATATACTTAGGAAAGTATGGTAAAGCTGAGTTAGGACTCCTTAGTGTAAAAAGGTGGTCCTTAGGGCATTGTGATGGATGCATCCTCACGGCAACAATACCCTAGTACAAAATTAAATAATTCCAAATCTTTTTCTTAGCTTCAGTCTTTATAACCTTTATCTTTGAGGAGTAATTCGTTATTATTATTCATTAATAATTTAGAGCATATTTGTTGGTATTGTTTGTTCATCGTTTTACTGTTTCATTGATAATTCTTCTTAATATTAATAGATTTAGATTCAGTTTAAATCTTCAATATATTCATACAAAGCTTTTACTATAGGTTGTGTTAGATTTATTAATATAACATACCGGAAACAAGCATAGAATTCGATCTATTGAAGTGGGATCAACAAGTGGTATCAGAGCTTGTTTAAAAGCTTTAAATAAGAAGAACCTGTTTTTATACATAAGTTATTTTGCTAAAAGATATGGATCAAGATTCTACACACATGGTAGTTGCATCCAAAGTTCCCATGCTCAAACCTAGTGAGTTTGAGATATGGTCGAAGGAGGACATTGTACAATATATCCTGATATAGAATTTGCTACTGTGGGAAGTCATAGAGAATGGTGCAACCTTGCCAAAAAACAAACAATTGTAGAAGGAGTTATGACAAAGATGCCTATTACTACTGTTGAAGAAAGGCTCAAAGAAGATTAGAGGTGAAAGCTAGAATTACTTTAATGATGGGCATTCCCAATGAACATCAGTTAAAGTTTAACTCTATAAAGGATGCTAAGAAGTTGTTGGAAGCGGTAGAAAAGAGATTTGGTGGGAATTGCCAGCTTACTAAAAAAGACTTAAGGAATCTCTTAAAGCTGCAATATGAAAACTTTATCTGACTCCAGATCAGAGATCTTGATCAAAAAACTTTTGATAGGCTTCAAAAGCTTGTGAGTCAGTTGGAGCTTTTAGATGAAAAGCTTTCACAAGAAGATGTTAATCTGAAAGTTATTAGAAGTTGTCACCTGAGTGGAACACGCTGCTGATTGTGTGGAGGAATAAGCTGTTGATTTGGAACAATGAGCATCGATGGTCTCTACAATAACCTCAAGGTGTATGAACCAGAAGTTAAAGGGATGTCTAGCTCAAGTTCAAGCACATAGTACATGGCTTTTGTTTCCTCTTGAAATAACAACACTAGCATCAATAATGAAGAAGTTAATACTACTCATGGAGTTTCTCTGTATGCACTCAAGTTAATGCTGCTAACTTACAAAATATTGATATACTGTTCGAGTAGATGCTGTTTATTTGTGCATTCTTTGCTAGTTCAACCAAATAGTCCTCAACTTGTACATGAGGACTTGCAACAGATACATCCAGATGACATGGAAGAGATGGATTTAAGATGGAAAATGGCCATGTTGACTATGAGGGATAAAAGTGTTTTGAAGAATACAGGAAGGAAGCTTACTATTAATGGCAATAAGACTATTGGTTTTGATAATTCCAAAGTGGAGTGCTACAACTGCCATAAGAGGGGACATTTTGCTAGGGAGTGCAGAGCTTCAAGAAATCAAGACAACAAAAACAAGGAAAGCTCAAGAAGGAGTGTGCCTGTGGAAACATCTACTTCCACAACTTTGGTGTCATGTGATAGTCTTGGTTGGATATGACTGGATGTGATTAAGCAGGTGATGGGCCTAATTAATGCACTCATGGGGCTTTCACTCATCTTCATGTTCCTGACTCAAAGGTAGCAAAATGTTTCTATTTGTTCAAAATCGTTTTTCTCGATTTGTTTGAAAACTATTGAATCATCTTAATCTCAAATTATCAACATATTAAAAGATTTAAGAAAATTGAGTTAATGGTTTAGTTATAAGAAAGGTTTTAAAGTCTATGGAAGAAAACTTGAAGTTTATAAGAAAATAAGCTATTATTTATGATATTGAAGGGCTTAAAAATTTGATAAATCATATAGGAGAAATAACTATTAGAGAGCTTAGGAAGAAGCTTGAAAAAGTTCAAAAAGAAAAAGATGACATTCAACTTAATGTAGATAAATTTGAAAATGCATCTAAAACGTTTTGACAGCTCATAAAGTGTCAGAAAGTTGAAAATTGAAAGATAGGTTTTAGGCTTGAAGATTATTATGCTAGTTCTACCACCCTTACACAGGTAATTTCATCCTCTAAACTCGACATATCTTTTACTGGTTTAGTTGAATTTGTTAATGAGCCTGTAGTTGAGAACTGTAAAGCTATGTCTAGTGGACGTAGAGCCTTCAAGGTAGTTAGGAGATGATGATGCCCAAATTATTGAAAGTTTGGGATGTTATGTTGTTGAGAAGTGGATGTGTCCTCAGCTAAATTGAAAAGAAAATAGTTAGGACTTAGTATTGTTACGAAAAGGATTTTGTAGATCTAAACACAAGAAAAACTGCTAGGAAAACTGTTATAACAAGCTAAGCATCATAGGCAAAAACTCTCCACAATTCAGAGGCAATTAAAAAAAATTGGGAACAATATGAAGTCCCTAAAAAATATCGGTAGCAATTTTGAGATGTAAATAAGGCCCTGTTTTGTCCGTGTCGAAGTTTTGATCATTTGCATGTTCGATTGCAATTACCACTCAAAAAAACAATTTTAAAACTCAAAGGATGGTAAATACCGGTTTGGATACATTGATCACAAGGGTTAATCAGCATAATTTGCTAAATAGTAATCACCCCTGTGATAAAAAGAACTTAGTTCCAAGAGTTGTGCTAATGAAGTATGGTTTACGTATCAATTTAATTCTGCTTGACAAAGTTAATGATGCTCATTCAATAAACAATAGTAAATACTGCTAGGGACCACACATGTCAAATACTTTCTAAAACAAAACATTTAATCGTTAAGAGGCCCGATTCTAAGATCCATCATTTAAAAAACTTTTATTATTAATCATAGGAGGTTTAATACTGTTAAGGGTAAAAAAATTAATATTGCTAGGCCAAAAGCAGTAGTTAATACTGTTAAGGGAAATAATTTTAATGCTATTAAGGCCTCAGCTTGTTGGGTTTGGAAATCATTTGCATAAATTTTAGACCAAGTTTTTCTAAACAAACAGTGCTTCAATAACCCTAAAAAAGTTTTTGATATATGTTGATGCACAAGGCATATCCAGTCAGTGATGGCTTGGGTCACCAAAAAAAACTGATTTTCTTATCTAATGTGTAGGGCAATCCACAAATAGATTTATAGGATCAAGGAAAGTGATTGATAGTAGATGCTCAAAGCACATGACAGGGAGCATGTCATATTTTACAAACTATTAAGAGATCGATGGAGGATATGTTGCTTTTGGAGGGAACCCCAAAAGAGGGAAAATCACAGGAAAAAGGTACCATTAAAACTAGTAATCTAGATTTTAAAAATGTGTATTTTGTAAGAGTGTTTAAAGTTTTTTTTAATCTCTTGAGTGTACTCAACACCAAAATGTGTGATAAATAGAATAGTGTTCTTTTTAATGACACTAAATGTATTGTTTTATCTCCAAATTTAAGTTAATTCACGAAGTGAAGTTTTACTTAGAGTTCTTAGAAAGAACAATATGTATAGTGTTGATTTAAAGAACATAGTTCCTAAAGGAGGTTTAACTTGCCTTTTTGTAAAGCCACATCTTGTTGAATCTAAACTTTGGTCATAGAAGGCTAGGTTCACTTAAATTTTTTAAACCATTAATTTAAAATTGGTTAAGGGAAATCTTGTAAGAGGTTTACCTTCCAAACTTTTTGAAAATGATCAAACCTGTGTTGCTTGTCAAAAGGGAAAGCAGCACAAAGCCTCTTGTAAGTCCAAAATAGAGAACTCAATCAGTCTTCCTTTACATTTGTTGCATATGGACTTGTTTGGTCCAACATTTGTAAAAAGCCTTATGAAGAAAATGTATTGCCTAGTTGTCATAGATGATTATAGTAGGTTTACATGGGTTTTCTTTCTAGCTACTAAGGATGAGACTAGTGGCATTCTTAAGTCCTTTATAACTGGGATAGAAAATCTAGTAGATCACAAGGTTAAGGTGATTAGGTGTGATAATGGAACTGAATTCAAAAACAAAGAAATGAATCAGTTTTGTGAGATGAAGGGTATTTTGAGACAATTTAGTGTAGCTAGAACTCCTCAACAAAATGGAGTTGCTAAGAGGAGGAATATGACACTAATTGAGGCTGCTAGGACTATGCTAGCTGATTCTAAGTTGCCAACTACTTTTTAGGCAGAAGCAGTTAATACTGCTTGCTATGTGCAAAATAGAGTGTTAGTAGTTAAGCCTCATAACAAGACCCCATATGAACTTTTTCATGGTAGAACACCCCAATTTAAGTTTTATGAGACCTTTTTGGTGTCTTGTTTACCATTCTCAAATACCATAGACCTCTAGGCATATTTAATGGTAAGGCGAGAAGGATTATTTGTTGGATTACTTTTTGAATAGTAAACGCCTTTAGTGTATTCATTAGTAGAACAAGGATAGTGGGTAGTAAAAACTATGCATATTAAGTTTAGTGAGGGAGAAACACCTATGGCTGTGGTAGTGGTCCTGATATGGATATTTGATATTGATGCACTAACAAGAATAATAAATTATGAGCCAATTGTTGCATGTACACAGTCTAATGGTTTTGTAGGTATAAAAGCAAGTGATAATGCAAGTCAAGCTAGAAAAGAGACAGAACCTATCAAAGATTACATTTTGCTCCTTTTATGTCCTGATGCTTCAACCTTTTTCCCAAGATCTATAAGGTTCTCATAATGATGGATCCAAACATTCAAGTGATGATGGAAAGAAGGTTGATAAAGATCTAAGAAAAGATAGTGAATGTAATTATCAAGGGAAGGAAAATAATGTTAACAGCACTAACACTGTTAATGCTGCTTTCACAAATGAGGCTAATGCTGTTGGTGGAAAAACAAGCATTGAACTTCCATTTAATCCAAATATGCCTACTTTAGAAGATTATAGCATATTTAACCTCTCAAGAGATGATGAAGATGATGATGTAGTGGCTGACATGAACAATTTGGATACTACAATCCAAGTCAGTTCTAATCCAACTACTATAATCATAAAAGTTCATCCTCTTGATCAACACTGAAGTGATTGGTGATTTGCAATCAGCCTTCTTAAACAAGAAAGATGTCAAAGAATTTAAAGGAACATGGGTTTGTTAGTACTATTCAACAAAGAACAAACCATAAAGACCTTCAAAATTGCTTGTTTTCTTCCTTTTTATCACAGGAAGAACCCAAAAAGGTAATTTATGCATTGAAAGATCCAAGTTGGATAGAAGCTATGCAGGAAGAGCTTCTACAATTCAAGTTACAAGAAGTTTGGACTTTAGTGGATTTACCAAATGAAAAAAGGGCTATAGGCACTAAGTGGGTTTTCAAGAATAAAAATGATGAAAGGAGAATTATGATAAGAAATAAAGAAAAATTGTTTGCTTACGGGTACACACAAGAAGAAGGGATTTACTATGATGAAGTCTTTGCCCCTGTTGCAAGAATTGAAGCAATTATGATATTTTTAGCTTATGCTTCATTTAAAGATTTTGTGGTGTATCAAATGGATGTAAAAAGTGCTTTTCTCTATGGGAAGATTGAAGAAGAGGTGTACGTATGTCAACCATAAGGATTTGAAAATCTAGACTTTCCTGATAGAGTATACAAGGTTGAAAAAGCACTGTATGGACTACATCAAGCTCCCAGAGCTTGGTATGAAACCTTGTCAACATATTTATTGTATAATCGGTTTCAAAGAGGGAAAATTGACAAGACCTTATTCATCAAAAGGCATAAAGGTGATATTTTGCTGGTCTAAGTTTATGTGGATGATATCATCTTTGTTTCAACAAAGAAGGAACTATGCATTGCATTTGAGAAGTTGATGCATGAGAAATTTCAGATGCGTTCTATGGAGAACTTACATTCTTCTGGATTACTAGTGAAGCAGGAATAGTGATGGCCATATTTATTTGTCAAGAAATTATGTTGAGGATATATTTGAACAAAATTTGGGTGGTTGATAGAAGTCAAGACTGCAAGCACACCAATGGAAACTCAAAAGCCTCTGCTCAAGGATGAAGATGGTAAAGAAGTGGATGTTCATATGTATAGGTCAATGATTGGTTCATTGATGTATCTTACATCTTCAAGACCTGACATCATGTTTGCAGTGTGTGCCTGTACTAGATACCAAGTCAATCCAAAGGTTTCACATCTTCATGCTGTGAAAAGGATTTTTAGGTACTTAAAAGGTCAACCAAAATTAGGCCTTTGGTATCCAAAAGATTCTCCTTTTGATTTGGTAGCATACACTGATAGTGATTATGCTGGAGCAAGCTTGGATAGGAAGTCTACAATAGGAGGTTGTCAATTTCTTGAATGTAGATTAATATCATGGCAGTGTAAGAAACAGACAGTGGTTGCAAATTCCACAACAGAAGTTGAGTATGTGGTTGCTTCAAGTTGCTGTAGACAAGTACTTTGGATTCAGAATCAACTACTTGATTATACGTACAATTTTATGCATACCAAGATCTTTATTGACAATAACAATACTATTTGCATAATTAAAAATCCTATTTTTCATTAAAAAACAAAGCATATAGAGATCAGACATCATTTTATTAGAGATTGCAATGAAAAGAAATTGATTCAAATGGTCAAAATCCATACTGACAAGAATGTTGCAGATTTGCTTACAAAAGCTTTTGATGTGAGTAGATTTCAATATTTAATTGTTAGTATTGGAATGATGAATCTTTAAAGTCTTTTATCTCTTTATGTTTTTGTAAAGTTATGTATGAATTAGTACTGTTATTCATGTCATTAAATGTTTCTACTGTTAAGTATAATTTGTACTGCTGGTTATACTTAATACTGTTGAGTTATAACTGTTAGTTATACTTAATACTGCTAGGTATAATTAATACTATGATAATTTTGAAAATTTCTATGGCTTGTGTTTTCTTGGTTTTTAGACTAACATTTTGCAGGAAAAGCAAAGAAAAGTATTAAATTGATGATGGAAAAGTTGTTTAGAATGAAATTAGAGTTAATGCTAGTGACTTAAAGTTAATGGTGCTAGGCATAACTTACTACTGCTGGGTTACTATTGCTGGGTGAAAGTTAATGTTGTTGAGGGTATTTTCATAAGTACTTTGATTAAGGGTTCAATCAATCATTTAATCTATTTCAATCTTTCAAATACTCTCTAACTACAAACCCTAACTCAATTTTATCATCCATTATCAAAACCTAACATAAATGGCGAATCTAAAGTTTGCGGACACTCATAACATGGTTGCATTTTTGTCTAAACCCGAAGAGAGTGATGGGTTTGAACAAATTGTGGATTTTTTGAATGCACAACCTATAAAGTATGCACTAACCATTAATCCCACAATATATATTTCATGTATCGAACAGTTCTGGTCTACTGTCAAGGCCAAAACTATCAATGAGGAAGTATAGTTGCATGCCCTAGTAGTTGGTAAGAAAATAATTATCACTGAATCAACCGTTAGAAGAGATCTTCAACTAGAAGATGCAGAAGGTGTTAATTGTCTAACAAATTCTACCATCTTTAAACAACTTACACTGATGGGGTATCAACAAATCAGAAATTTAACTTTTCAAAGTTTATTTTTGAAGGTATGATTAGAAACTTGGATAATGTGTCTAGGAAATTTTAGTAGAGTAACACCTTTATTTCAAACAATGGTGGTACAAAACCAATCAGAATTGGGTGAAGGTTCAGCAAATCCAACTGATCCCCATCACACACCTATCATTACTCAATAATCTACTCAACTTCAAAAGACACAAAAACCTAGGAAGCCTAAAAGAAAGGACACTCAGGTACCTCAGCCTAGTGATCCTAGTGAAAATGTTGTAGATGAGGCTGTCCATAAGGAGTTGGGTGACAGTTTAGTGAGGGCTGCCACTACTGCTTCTAGCTTAGAAGTAGAGCAGCACAGTGGTAACATAACTAAGATCCGATCCAAGGCAACACCTAATGAATCTAGTTCCTTAAGAACTACTTCAGGTGGTGGTCCTAGGTGCCAAGAAACCATGGGGGATATAATTGCTCAAACTAGGTTTGAGAATGTATCTAAACATTCTAATGATTCACTACTCACAAGAGGTAACACACTTTGAAGTGATGAGGATAGACTTAAACTTAATGAATTAATGGAACTATGTACCAATTTACAAACCAGAGTTCTTGATTTGGAGAAGACAAAGACCACTCAACAGAATGAGATTGATAGTTTAAAAAGGATGGTCAAGAAGCTTGAAAAGAAAATAAGTTTAAGAACTCATAAGCTGAAGAGATTATACAAAGTTGGTTTAACTGCTAGGGTAGAATCCTCTGGTGATGAAGAAGATTTAGGTGAGGATGCATCCAAATAGGGGAGAAGGATTAATGCTATTAATGCGGATAAAGACATTACCCTGGTTAATGTTCAAGATGATGCTGATAATTAGATGTTTGATGTGAATGTTTTAAATGGTGAAGAGGTGTTTGTTGCAGGGCAAAATGAAAATGCTATTGAAGAAGTAGTTGATGTTGTTCAAGTTAGTACTGCTGCAACAACTGTTACAATAACTACTAAAGAAATTACTTTAGCTCAAGCACTTGAAGCATTAAAAACTTCAAAACCTAAGGTAAAATGGATTGTTTTTTAAGAGCCAAATAAATCTACAACAATAACAACAATGTCTTCACAAAAATCACAGGACAAGGGTAAATGAATAATGATAGAAGAACCTGTGAAGCCTATAAAGAAGAAAGTTCAAATCATGCTTAATGAAGAAGTTGCTTTAAAGTTACAAGCTAAATTTGATGAAGAAGAAAGACTTGCAAGAGAGAAAGCTGAAAAAGAAAAAGAAGCCAATATTTCTTTGATTGAAGAATGGGATGATATTCAAGCAAAGATTGATGCTGATTATCAGTTGGTTGAAATATTGCAAGAACAAGAACAAGAAGAGTTGTCTGATGCTGAAAAGGCTACATTATTTCAAAAACTCTTAGAGAAAAGAAGAAAGCACTTTGCAGCTAAAAAAGCAGAATAGAAAAGAAACAAACCACCAACACAAGCTCAACAAAGAAAGATAATGTGTACTTACCTAAAGAACATAGAAGGATACAACCTTAAAGATTTGAAGTTGAAAGAGTTTGATTCTATTTAAAAGATGTTTGAAAGAGCATTCAAAATGGTAAATACATTTGAAGACTTTAGAACAGAGTTGGTGGAAGGCAAAGAAAAGAGAGCAGGAGAAGAGCTAATATAAGAGAGTTTAAAGTAGCAAAAGGTGGATGATGATAAAGGAACAACAAAGCTTAAATAGTGTATGGAAATCATTCTAGATGAAGAAGAGGTAACAACTGATGCTATACCTTTGGCTGTTAAGTCTCCAAGGATTGTTGACTGGAAGATCTACAAAGAAGGAAAGAAAAGCTATTATCAAATAATAAGAGTTGATGGAAAGTCTCAAATGTACATGGTTTTTAGTCACATGCTTAAAAGTTTTGATAGGGAAGATTTAGAAGACTTATACAAGTTGGTAAAAGCTAGATATGGATCAACAAGACCAGTGGAAAGCATGGATTATCTGTTATGGAATGATATGAAAATAAAGTTTGAACCACATGTAGAAGATGCAGTATAGAGGAATCAACAAGGATACAAAGTGTTAGAGTGGAAGCTGTATGACTCATGTGGAGTACATTCCTTGATGATGCAGTCTATGCAGATTTACATGTTGGTAAGGAAGAAGTATCCTCTTACACCACCTACACTTTCAATGATGTTAGAAAAGAAGCTTTAAATTTGTTATGAAAGTGAAATGGCTTATCAACTATGTAAATTGATCATAAAACAACTTAAGAAGTAAAGAAGTGTTTGGAAGCATCCTCTTGGTGTTGATGAAGCTTTAAATGAAGAAACTTGATGATTTTGAAGAAGAATATCAAGTTTAGGGGAGGATTGTTGGGATTAAAAGTCTTCTTGATGTTGTTAGAATTACTGCTGCTCAAGTTTATATTAATGTTGCTATGCTGAAGTTAGTGCAGCTCATGAATTTCAAAGAAAATATACTAAGTAGTTACTACTGCTGGTATAAAAGTTAATGCTGCTAGTCAAAGTTACTATAGCTAGTACAAAGACTACTTAAAGTTAATGCTGCTGAAGAGTTACTACTGCTCAAGAAAATATTTTAAGTAATTAGTACTGCTAGTATTAAGTTAGTACTGCTAGTGTTAAGTTAGTACTGCTAGTGTAAGTTAGTACTGTTTGTTAGTACTGCTTACTTGATATGTATTAGTTATTTATAGAAAAGATTTTATATACTTAGGAAAGTATTGTAAGCCGAGTAGGACTCCTTGGTGTATAAAAGGAGGTCCTAAGGCATAGAGATTGATACACACCAATACGTACAAAACCAAAACCAAATCAATCTTAGTCATATCTTTTATAGCTTCAAGGTCTTTGTAATCTTAATACTTTGAGAGCATTCGTATTATTATCATTAATAATATTGGAGCTTATTTGTTGAATTGTATGTTCATCATTTTACTGTTTCATTGATAATTCTTCTTAATATTAAAGATTAGATTATGCATAATCTTTAATACATTCAAACAAAGCTTTTACTATAGTTATGTTAGATTTATCTAATATAACTAAACTTTAAACAAGCATAAGGAATTCGATCTATTGAAGTAAGATTAACAGAATTTGATGTGTGCTAAAACACACCTCATTTATACCTCGGAAAACACTAATAAATAGAATAATAACACTAAAATATGCTTCATATCATTGCAAATATGTTTGGTTTGTGTTTTTATGTCTTGCAGGTACAAGAGATTGAAAATAAAGCAAAAACAGAGTCTTTCGGTTAAGATTCAAAGACATTTACGCGTTTTTCAAAATCAAAACGAAGTCGTTAATATTTCCCGAGCATGCCATTGGAAAGAGCACAAAAATTCGAGCCCGACAGTGCTTTCATATCTTATTGGGCCGGCCCGACACCATTTATATGGGTCGAACCGACCCATACTTATTAAAAGGCCAAGTAAATATTACTTAAATGGTTGCTGCTGCCAAGCCCATATCCACGCAGGCCAGATTGTAAGAAACATGGCCCAAGACTTGATTGCTTATTCACGTCCCAACAAATGGAAACTCAGCCCAAGATTGCGAGATACTAGGCCCAGGATTCTCAAGTCCAAGAAAGAAAAGAAAAGCTGAAGTCTGGTACTGCTTATACCATACGCAAATATAGAGATAAAAGGAGGACGCAACACACTTTTTGGTCTATCATTTTTTTTATTTTCAGTCGTAGTTTTGGATTAGTGGTAGGATTAGTTTAGAGTAGATAATCTCGTTATTGTATTTGGCTTTTCAATAAGATGATATGGTTGGGTTTTGTTGTGTAATGATCCGTTTTAATTTGGTTTGTTTATGACTTCTGAATGTTTGATTGTTATTGATGTACCGAGGTGTTTGTTGATTGAGGATTCAAAGGTTTTGAAGTGATATTCCTAGGTTTAGTTTTGGTATTAGACGACAGCAGCTTCTTTCGCAATATCTCCTTTTCACTTTTTATTAGTTTTATTTTCTGTCTTTTATTAATTTAGGATTGTCGAGCAATAGTCGTCCTTTATATTTTTCGAGTAGGAGTAGAGATAGCAGTAGAGTAGATTAAATTAGGAATAGCAGTTTGTTTTCTTTGAATTTCAATTTTCGTTTTTCTAGGTTGGAATATAGTATGTAAAGAATCATTTGATTTGTTCAATGTTTGATTTCTGAATGGTTTAGTTGGTTTAGGTTTCGATATGTTGAAGGGTTACCTATTGATTTTGATTATTATAATAAGCTGCCGAATAGCTTAGTTGTTCCTCGTATGGATTTTCGATTTATTAGCTTATTGCATTTTAGTTTCTTTTAAAGCTCGTTTCGATAGTAAAAATTGCTTAAAGAGGTTTTGGCTTATTTTCTAATCATAGTATATTTAGATAGTTTCATTTAAGCTTAGAATGGTTTTTGTAGAACTTTAAAAGTAGCTTATTATTACTAGCTTATTGTTTTGTTTTAACTTTTCTTGTTTTGTGATGGTGTACTCGGTTCAACACACGAGGCGAGGAGCTTACGGGTTGTATAAGCTAGCTTATTGCCCAAGTTTATAGCTAAGTTAGCTTTTATTAGCTTATTAGAGAATGAAATTTAAATACTTTATAATCTATTAAGTAAATAAAGTTTAAATAAGAAATACACTTAGCATTATGTCTAGTTTATATAATCGGGTGGTTTCGTTCTTATCGGTTTCGTCATTCGGGTTCTACTTCTTTTCCCTTTTCCATTATTAGTAGTTTTAGCTTAATTAGATTATTATTGTTATGCTTATTAGTATTAGTTTAGTTTCCATGTTTAGCGGGTAGTTATATTTATGCTTGTTAAGTGAGTAGTATTTGGTGAATCAAGTGTGGACATAAAAGTGATTATCGATTAATAATTTTCTGATTATTTAGATTTGTGTTTTAGTTGTTCGAACGGGCAAAGGCCGTAAGAATAATTAGGGATAAATTTAGTAATTAATATCTTGATAAAAAATCGTTTTCAAAATAAACCAACGTTGTGAGGAACCGATTTATTAGACGAGTATTGGTTCATTGATTAGTGCTTAGTTCACACTTGAGGATCCTAATACCTTATTTGGCAAGGATATTCGTTTTATATATATTATATATCTTTAGTTTTAAATCTAGTAGTATAATTCTTAGTTTTACAACCAAAATTAAAAGATATTCAAGCATCAAATAAGGAACATAAACGTAAATCTCAATTAAATTCTCGTTGGGATACGACTCCGGAAGATTTAATTATTACTTTTCCTAAAGTAATTTTTACATCTAACGGGATACTTAATATGATATACATACGGCTAGTACGTATTTGTACGATATCAGGGGTTTTCAGCCTGAGAGACTTGTACAGGTTTTGGTGGTAACTTAAATCTACTTTCTCTACTCAAACACACATGACTTAATATTTAGAAGGTAGAAGAGCGGTCAAGCCTATTATAAGGAAACTGTATTAACCATGATCAATCTAATTAAAACACAGGTTTGTTTATTAGTGCAATGATTGTTTTACTATGTTGGTGTTATATCATTCGTAAGGTTTAGGCGGGACTTCTTCCTAAACGTTATTAAATTAATCATGTCACAATTACTGAATGTCTCATAAGCATACATCAGTTAATTATAATCTATCTTAGGAATCTAATACTGGTGAATACTGAACCCTAGCTCATCGAGACTTTACCCACTTATGTTTAATCGAATCGTATATGCTGGTAGTTCACGATCGGTAGCGATCCAAGCAAGGTCGCATACTGCAATTTTAGTATTAACCTAAGTCACCACTTAGCCTACTGTAACACCTCCATATTTGACATATAGCAGCGGAAGTTAATCTGAGGTATTACTTCATGAATCATAGTCACAATAATAGAAAACGACTCATAAGAGACATTTTTGAAAAATAAGTTATCATTCATTATTCATCAGAGTTTTTACAAAAGAGGTCCCAAAATACATTTCAAAACATAAAGTTGAATGATAACAGGTTTGGACATCCTCAGGTCCAATGCCAGTACGTGCCATAGATTGCTCAATTACCTGAGATAAACATGCTAAAAGGGTCAACACAACGGTTGAGTGAAATTCACAGTGTTTGTAATGCAATGTTTGAATACAAGTCATCATAAGTGGTAATAATTGCAACGAATACAACTATCATGGAAAATAGTATTATTGCCCTAAGCTCATGCAACTAAACATTAACATCCGAAGTCAATTTAATGACTTGAAGGAACAACTGTCCTTAAGGAAAGGTAACTTGCCAAATTTATCCTTTGTTCTCAAATATAGTGTGTTTGGTTACCCCATGTACGGGTACACCAACGGGAGTTGTCACTCCCAATAGATCTATTCACAATATTTGCGTTCACTCGCAAGTGACCAATGGTTCATTATTAAGAAATATCGGCAGTGAAAGCAAACTTAGGTAATAACATATCAAGATAGCATACAGTTGGAAAACACTTGTATTCATGGTTTATAGCATGTATCTCCCCACGGGATTTAGAAAACATGTAAAGGTGGGACTATGAACTCACCTTAACAGGGAAATCTGGTTGATGGCAAAAGTGACTCAATTGGAAATAAACGGCCTTGTCACTTGGTTAAGCAACTTTTTAGTCATTTACTCCAAAATCCGAGTTTAACCAAAGGAATGTCTGATGGGCCTTTAGGTGATGATTCAATATCTATATCTCTATGGAATGTACTTTCACTCAAACCCTCTCTTTCGACTTTAAATGATGATTCTTACCTATGTAATGATATAATCCCTCTTTTATGAGGA
The DNA here is from genome assembly GCA_026074375.1 of Tanacetum coccineum. Classification (NCBI taxonomy): domain Eukaryota; kingdom Viridiplantae; phylum Streptophyta; class Magnoliopsida; order Asterales; family Asteraceae; genus Tanacetum; species Tanacetum coccineum. The sequence goes on from BQNB010036326.1 coordinate 29,003, forward strand.
GTTTGAGGACATTAGTAGCCCTGGACCCCACCCCCCCCGCCCCCCTGATGTCCAACTAGACACTATTTTGATGAGTCTTACTTGCTAGTCACAAACACTATCCTGATCCTTAAACGCAAAAATTGCTTTAGGGAAGTGGAAAGATTTCGCGTCCTTTAAATCTCCTGACAAGACGGGATGGAAGGGAAGACGAGGGTGACTAGTAGACCTCTTCTTTATGGTTTTCATCATATGTACACGACCATCATCCGTCTTGCTGACACTACTCACCAAAAGAAGGTGATAGTATATATTACCATCCTACCTCACATCGCGAGGGGTAGGGATTATGACCATAGATCTAAAATTAATAACCTATAAGAGTCAAGCTAGGATACTCGAACAAAAACAAAGCGCTTCTCTCGGAGAGCAACCCGTGTTATACTTAATATTAAATAAGTACTTTCTACATTAGGTTTCTTTTGTAGAGTATTAGTAATGAATAACATTTAGGGGGTGTGCTTTTCCACTCCTTGCTGGACGTTTTTCGTGGTTTTATCTGTTTTTGCCTTGTCCTTGGATTCCACCTAAGATCGTGAAGAACCCCTGCTTGTTTTCATTCCCCAATCACTAGGTCATCCGCTCCATGCTTCAAGTTATATCTAGGAAATCCTCAATCCGATCCATATAATATATATATAGAATATAACATATATCTACACATATATATCTCTTATATATATATATACACACAACAACACATTATATATATATATATCTATTATTATAGTATATATATATATATATTAAATATTAATAATATGTATATATATTAGTATATATATATAAATATAATTATAAAAATGTATATATATATAAATAAATGTTTCCACCTTCCCCATGTTCCACACTTGGCAACCTACTTACTTTCTTCTATGCATTTCGCACTATCTCTTTTCGCGTTTCTCAGTATAGTGGGGGGAGGATAAAACTCCCAATATTATTTGAGAACATTGAGGCCAACTGTTCATTCTACAGTGTGGGGGAGATTTCCTAATCGAAATGATCATACTGATGCCCGTAAATTGTGTCCCCCCGCAACTCTGTTTTGACCATAACATTGTTTTATTTTATTATACATAAAAAAAGATAAAAAATTTGATGAGGAAAAATGAAAAAAATAAAATATAAAAACATATAGAAATAAGTAGAGGAGGGGCCTACAATAGGCTAAATTCTAGAAGAATTTTTGACTTAACCGAGGGTATCATTGTGGCTTTCCCCTTAGCTTTTGAGAGACTACAAGCGTTTTTGCAAAGAACGTAAAATAATAAGTAAATACATAAAGTTCATAGATTCTACAAGCGTGGAGAGTAGTTGGATCTCTTTAGCAAACGACATAAGAGGTTAAATGTGGCTTTTTGCTCCCGGCAGTTCTTTAATAAACGTTATATAATTGTTAAATAAATAAAGTTAATTTGTTTTTTGCGATTCTTAGTTTTGATCACTTCTTAGAGATTCCTTCTGGCGAAAGTAAGGTACACATCAAGGTTTTATCAGTGTTATGGGGAAATAGGCTACCGATTCCTGACGGCTCACTCCCGTTGTTTAAATAGTTAAAAAACCACATGACTTGAAATTTGGCTATAATAATAATAATAATGTAATAAACTAAAGCCGAAATACGACCACTATTTCTTGTTGGTTAGGACGCCCGATGTTGCAGTCGTTTAAAGGGTGGAAGTAATAATAATAATAATAATCCGAGACTGATAAAAGTTTACTGGCTCTGTCGGTTAGGACGCCCGATGTGTCAGTCTTTAAAATGGTCGAGGGAATACCCAAAGTCAAAATAAGACCACTGGCTCTGTCGGTTAGGTTGCCCGATGTGTCAGTTGTTTAAAGGACTGAGGACTAATAATGTTGCAATAATAATACTAATAAAGCCAAATTTTGACTCTGGGGTTATCTAAATAAAGCCTCCGTCTCTAGACTCTTAGTTGAGTTGTTTCGGATGAAATAAAAAGGATAACCCCTAAATCATGCGAAATTAGAACCTTAATGTGGACCTTATTCTCACCATATTGTCTGTTTAGGAAAGGATTTCAAACTAATTATGGTCTAAACCGGGTACTTTTATGATAATAAAGACATAATTTATTTGTCACCAATAATAATAAAATCCTTAAAGGATTTAGGAATAAGGGAGCGAAAAGTGGCTAATGCGTTTACACAATTATCATTTATGAGTTGTGTTAGCATCTAATCTTTTATTTGACCAGTGTACTTCGTTTTAAAGCTTTGTTTGGGGATTGTGAAACGTCAAGGGTGACGAATCTCACGCGTTCTTAAAGCCTTTTATAATACTTTTATAATCTAAAATTTAAACACTTAGTTTTTATCTCTATGAATAAGTGTTAAAATAGGGGGCTTTTACAAATAAATGATTTTGAACCTTTAACTGGACCATTTATATTCTTGTTAGATGTGAGGGGTCTAATAAAGGCGGGGGTTAAATTATTTATTTTCGGGCATGTTTTATAAACATTGCGTGTGGGACCAGCAATGGCTAAGTATGGGGGAATTTATTGGGATTAAAAGTCTTCTTGATGCTGTTAGAATTACTGCTGCTCAAGTTTATGTTAGTGCTGCTCAGCTGAAGTTAGTGCTTGCTAGCCATCCACTACAAAGAAAACATAATACACTAAGTTAGTTCTACTAACTGCTGGAATAAAATTAATGCTGCGAAGTCAAGTTTTACTACATAGTACAAAGACTGCTTGAAGTTAATACTGCTGAAGAGTTACTACTACTCAAGAAAATATTCTAAGTAGTAAGTACTGCTAGTATTAAGTTAGTACTGCTAGTGCTAAGTTAGTACTGCTAGTGTAAGTTAGTATTGTTTGTTAGTACTGCTTACTTGATATGTATTAGTTATTTATAGAAAATATTTTATATACTTCAGGACAAGATTGTTAACCCGAGTAGGTCTCCTTGGTTGTATACAAAGGAGGTCATAGGCATAGAGAGATTGATACACACCTTAAAACGAACCAGAACCAAAACCCAAAATCAATCTTAGTCTAAGTTTTTAGTAGCTTCAAAGTCTTTGTCTCGACCGCGTAATACTTAGCAGATATTCTATTATTATCATAATAATATGTTCATCCATTGTTAATGGTTTCATTGATAATTCTTCTTATACGTTAAAGATTAGATTCCACATAATCTTAATACATATCAAACAAAGCTATTACTATAGTTGTGTTAGAATTATCTAGCATAACTAAACCTTAAACAAGCCTAAGGAATTCGATCTATTAAAGTGGGATCAACAAGTGGTATCAGAAGCTGTGTTGAAAAGCTTTGAATAAGAAGAACCTGTTTTTATACACAAGATCTCTATTTTAACAAGATATGGATCACAGACTCGCACACATGGTGGCTGGCATCCAAAGTCCCATACTCAAGGCGCAGAGGGTGAGTTTTGAGATATGTCAGAATGAACATATGATCGAAACAATATACCCCCAGAATGATAGACACGATGCTGCGCGTGATGGAAGTCTCTAGAGAATGTGCCAACCCGGCCAAAAACTACAATTGGTAAAGTGTTGTGATAGTGACACCTATTACAACTATGAAGAAAGGCTCAGAGAAGATTGAAGATGTGAAAGCTAGATGTAGAACTTAATGATTGGCCATTCCCAATGAACATGCATAAGGTTTTAACTCTATAAAGGATGCTAAGAAGTTGCTAGAAGCTGTTGAAAAGAGATTTGGTGGGAATGCAGCTACTAAAAAGACTCAAAGGAATCTCTTAAAGCAGCAATATGAAAACTTCACTGCTCCAAGCTCAAGATGCGTGAGATCAAACTTTTCGATGCAGGCTTCACTCAACTTGTAAGTCAGTTGAGCTTTCGTGTGTGCAAACAGCGAATAGATTAGCACAAAGTAAGATGTTAAATTCAAAAGTTATTAAGAAGTTTGTCACCTGATTGGAACACAACATGCTTGTTGAGTTCGAGGAATAAAGCTGATTTGGATACAATGAGCATGAGGATGACACTCTACCGTAACCTCAATGGGGTATGAACCAAACAGTTAAAGGGAAGTCTAGCTCAAGTTCGAAGCACAATCAGAACATGGCTATTTGACTGTCCTCTTTCCAATAAACAACACTAAGGCCGCACTATGAAGCTAATTAATATTGCTCCATAAGAAATTTCTACTGCACACCCACTCCACAAGTTAATTATTGCAAACTCTACAAATATTGATAACTACAGAGTGATGTTTGTATAATTTGTGCATTCTTTGTTAATGATTCATACCAAACAATAGTCCTCAACTTTGTACATGAGGACTTAGCAACAAATCCTTCGCATATGACAATGGAATAGATGGATTTAGATGGCAAATTGGCCATGTTGACTATGAGGGCAGCAGATGTTTTTTGAAGAATGACGGGAAGACGTTACCTGCTTAAGGCAATGAGAACCCTATTGAGTTTTTGTAATTCTCTAAAGTGGAAGTGCTAATAACTGCTCACAAGAGAGGACATTTTGCTATGAGACTTATAGAGCACACCAAAGAAATCAAGACACACAAGAACAAGGAAAGAATCAAGAAGGAGTGGTGCCCTGTTGAAATATCTACTTCTACAGCTTTCTGGTGTTATTTATGGTCTTGGGGGATATGACTAAGTATGATCCAGGCAGAGTGCGCGTGCTTAACTTATCCACTCATCGCTCACTTCTCATCAATAAGTTCTACATCAAGGTATCCAATGAATCTATTTTTTTCAAAACTCTTTTCTGAAAGCCTAACTTGCGAATCTCTTAATCTCAAATGGTCACTATTAAAAATTAAAAAAATATGCGAGTTAATGGTTTTCGTATATAAGAACATGTTCAAAATTCCTGTGGAAAGAAAAACACACAGAGTCTATTAAGCAAATGAGACTATTTATTCACAAGACATTAAGGGCTTAAAATTTTAAATTCATTTAGGAGAAATAGCTATTATAGAGCTTAAGAAGAAGCTTGAAATAGTTAAAAAGGAAAAAAGATGGCATTCAACTTAATATAGATAAATTTGAACATGCATCTAAAAGTTTAAAGAAGCTCATAGAGTGTTAGATATTTGACAATTGCAAGAAATGCACATTAGAGCTATGAAAATTATCATGCAATTCCATCCCCCCTCCCAAACAGAAAATATCATGCCTCCACACATGACTTGTCTCTCTTTTACCATGGTTTTAGATAATGACTCTTTGTAATGAGCACTTGTAGTGAGAATCTGTATACTGCCGGTCTAGTGAGAGAAAAGCCCTAAGGGTAGTTAGGAAGAATGAAGCGATCCGCCAAATTAATTGAATAGAAATAGGTGGCAGATGAATGAGGAAGAGGATGTGTCTCGCAAAAGCTAAAAAGAAAACAATTACGGAACCCTATTATTCTGTTAAGAAAGAGTTGTCAAATCTAAACAACAAGAAAAACTACAGGAAAACTGTTAAACAAGTTTGAACAACATAGGCAAAACACTCACAATCCAAGAGGCAATATCCAGAAACGTTGGACGACATACTAATGAGTCTCAAAAACAGGAAGCAATTTTGAGATTCGTTTTAAATAGGCCTGCTTTATGTGTGTTTAGGAAGCTTACGAGACTTTTGCAGAGCGTGATTGCATTATTACCATCAAAAATAGTGATCAAAATCACGAGCGCTGCATGTTAAAACTTGTTTGGAACGATTCATAAAGGATGAATCATCAAAACTTTGCTAAAAAGACTCACCCTTGTGCTAAAAAGAACACGGTTCCAAGAGCAGTACTAATAAAGTCTGGCTACTCTTCAGTATCAGCAGAGAGCGCGAGACTGCTAGAACAAAATACACTTTCTAAAACAACAGATCAGTTAATACCTGCTAAGACCAGTTAATACTGCTCACTCAAAACCAACCTTGAATGCTACTAGACCAATGTCAAACTCTTCTCTAAAACACAACACATTTTATAAGACTGATTAAGTAAAAAGGCCCATTCGATAAGAACACATCATGTAAAAACAGTAAAATGAGAATCAAAGGCTTAAATTGTTAGGTAAAAATCTTAATACTGCAAAGCCAAAAGCAGTAGTTAATGTTGTTAAGGGAAATAGTATTAATGTTGTTAAGGCCTCAGCTTTTTGGGTTTGGAAACCAAAGCATAAGTTTTAGTGAACCATCGTCTTTCTAAACACAAACAGTGCACAATCCAACCCTAAAAAAGGTTGATTCTATAGTGATGCACAAGGCAGATCCAAGTTAGTGATAGCTTGGGTCCCCAAAAGAAACTGATTTTCCTATCTAATGTGCAGGGCAATCCACATATGGATTTTCACAGCGGATCAAGGAGTGATTGATAGTGAGATGCTCAATGGTAAACATACTGGACATGACCCTATCATAACCACAACTATGAAGATGACATAGGATTAGAGGATATGTTACTTATTGGACGGCACCCCAAAGGAGGGAAAATCACAAGAAAAAAGTACCATTAAAACTGGTAATCTAGATTTTGAAAATGTGTATTTTGTGAAGAAGAGTTTCTAAAGATATAATATCTTAATGTCCTCACAATGTCTGATACAAAAAGAATAGTGTTCTTTTTTTTAATGACACTAGAATGATTGTTTTAACTCCTAACATTAAGTTACTTGATGAAAGTTCAAGTTTTACTTATAGTATCCTAGAAGAAACAAAAATACTATATTTTGATTTAAAGAACAAAGTTCCTAAAGGGAGGTATAACTTGCCTTTTTGCAAAAGCCACACTCTGATGAATCAAAACTTTGGCATAGAAGGCTAGGTCACTTAATTTTTAAAACGCATGACTAAATTAGGTAAACAGGGAAATCTTGTAAGCTAGGTTCTTAACCTTCCAAACTTCTTTTCATTTGAAAACATGATCAAAACCTTTGTTGCTTGTCAAAAGGAAAAGCATCATAAGACAGACTCTTGTAAGTCCAAAATAGAGAACTCAATTAGTCTTCCTTTACATTTATTGCATATGGACTTGTTTGGTCCAACATTTGTAAAAAGCCAATTATGAAGAAAACTGTATTGCCTAGTTGTCCATAGATGATCACATTAGGTTTACATGGGTTTTTTCTTTCATAGCTACTAAGGTGAGACTAGTGGCATTCTAAGTCCTTTATAACTGGAATACAGAAAATCTAGTAATCACAAAGTTAAGGTGTTAGATGTAATAAGGGACTGAGTTTCAAAAATAGAGAATGAATCATTTTTTGTGAGAATGAAGGCTATTTTATTTTCGAGACAATTTAGTGTAGCTAGAACTCCTCAACAAAATGAGTTGCTAGAAAGGTGAGGAATAAGACACTAATTGACGCTTCTAGGACATAGTGTTATCCCCGACTGATTCCTAAGAGAGTGCCACACATTACTTTTTGCGCACGAGTAGAAGCCAGTTATACCTGCGCGAGATGCGTATTAGGTAGAATAGAGCACAGTTAGTAGTAAGCCTCATAACAGACCTCATATGAAATTTTTCATGGTAGAAACACCAACTTTAAGTTCATATGAGACCATGAGTTTAGGGTGTCCTTGTTCACTATCTTCTTATATACCCATAGATCACTTAGGCAAATTTGTGGCTCAAGTGCTTGATGAAGGTTTCTTTGTTGATACACTTGAATATTAAAAGCCTTCTGAATAATTTAATAGTCAATGAAGGATCAGTCTCGGAAGAAACTCTGCATATTAGAGTAGTGAGAAGTACAACCAAAATGTCGAGTAATGGACCATATTAGCTATTTGATATTGATGCTACTAACAAGAATTCCATGAAACTTTGAGCCCATTGTTGCTAGGTACACAGTCTAATGGTTTTGAGTAGTGACAAAGCAAGTGACTAATGCAGGTCAAGCTAGAAAGGAGACAGAACTTCTTCTCAAAGATTACATATTGCTACCATTACGAGTGACTCTGCTTCAATACTACCATATCTTCCCAGATCCAAAGATTTTTCCTCACATGATGATAGGATCAAAACCTTCAAGTGGATAAATGGAAAGAAGGTGAGTGCGTGAAGATCCAATAAAAGATAAGTGATTGTAATGATCAAGAAGGAAGATATTGTTAACAGCACTAACAGATGTTAATACTGTTCACATTCAAATATATTTAATGCTGCTAGCCACAGCGATGAAGTAATGTTGTTTGACGAAGAACGCGACACCTCTTAAACTCCACTTTGACATCTAAATCACTTACTGCTTTGGAAGATTAACTAGATATTGACTTCTTAAGAGATAGATGAAGATGACATGGTGCAAGAAGGCCTGACATGAACAAATTGGGGCATACAACAACTAAGACAGTCCTATTCCAACTATAAGAAATTCACATTAAGACCATCCTCTTGGATAAGTGATTAGAGATTTGCAATCAGCTAACACACAAACACATGAAAAGATTTAAAAAATTTGTAGGAACATTTTGTTAGACTATTCAACAAAGAACAAAACCAAAGAAGACCTTTTAAAACTTCTTGTTTTGCTTGCTTTTTACACAGGAAGAGAACCCAACAAACGGTAATTCATGCTATTGAAGGATCCAAGCTAGATAGAAGGTTATGCAGGAAGAGCTGCTACAATTCAAGTTACACAAGAAGTTTGGACTTTAGTGAGATTTTACCAAATAGGAAAAAGGGACTATAAACCACACAAGAGGGTTTCCACAATAACAAGGATGAAAGGGGAATTGTAAAAAAAATAAAGCAAATTGGAGCCTCAAGGGTACAACGACAAGAAGGAAAGATTAACTATGCATGCAGTCCTTTGCCCTTGTTGCAAGAATTGAAGCAATCTAAGGCTATTAATTTAGCTTATACTTCATGTAAAATATTTGTGCATGCGTGTATCAAATGGCATGTAAAAAAGTGCTTTTCTCTAAGGAAGATTGAAGATGAGGTGTATGTATGTCAACCACCAAGAATTGAAGATCCAGAATTTACTAGATAGAGTAAACAAGGTTGAAAAAGCCACTGTCTATGGATTACTATCAAGCCTCCTAGAGCTTGGCTATTAAACCTATCAACAGATTTTGTTAGACAATATGGTTTTACAACAGAGGCGGAAAATTGACAAGACCTTGTTCATCAAAAGGACAAAGTGATATTTGCTGGTCCAGTACTTTATGTGGATGATTTCATCTTTGGTTCAACAATAGAAGGAGCTATGCATTGATTATGCGACACAAGTATAATGAACATGAAGAAAATTCAGATGAGTTCTATGGGAAAAACTTACAATTCTTCTTGGGATACAAGTAAAAACAGAAAAAGGATGGTCATACAATTATATAGTCACAGATAAATATGTCTTGAGAAATTTTAAATAAATTTTGGTTTATAGAAGTCAAGACTGCAAGCACACCAATGGAAACTCAAAAGCCTCTACTCAAGGATGGAGATGGTAAAGAAGTGGATGTTCATATGTATAGGTTAATGATTGGGTTCTCATATGATGTATCTTACATCTATCAAACAACCTGACATCCAAGTTTTATGCAAAGTGTGTGCCTGTGCTAGATACCTAAGTCAATCCAAAAGAATTTCCACATCTCATGCTGTGAAAGGGTTTTTAGTTACTTAAGAAGGTCAACCAAAAATTGGGAACCCATTGTAATCTACCAAAAGATTCTCCTTTAGATTGGTAGCATACACAGATAAGATTATACTAGAGCAAGCTTGGGATAGGTCTCAGACCAACAACAGGACCAGGTTGTTCAATTTCTATGGCGCGCGATGTCATTTAATAACCATGGCAGTAGTGAAGAAACGAAACAGTAGGTTGCAAATTCTCCACAACAGAGTTTGAGTATGTCTGGCTGCTTCAGTCTGTTGTAGGACAAGGTACAGTTATGATACAAAATACAACAGCGCTTGCTGATTATGGGAGTGTACAAATGTTATGCATACCGAAGATCGTTCGATGCGCAATATGGACTATTATCTAAGGAGGGGCGGGGGAAAATAAAAAAGACCAATTAGACATTCCATTAAGGGAAAAAGGAAGCAACAAGCATAAAATCGGAGTGTCAGATCAGAGCATTTCTAACTTTGAGATGTGATAGCAGGAAGAGAAGGAAGAAATTGATTGCCAATGTGGGGGTCGCAAATCCGTACTGGGACCGAGGAATGTTGAGTGCCGATGGTGATGGCAGTACGCAGAAGCTATTGTGAGGAGTGGTGGCGGGGGTAGGGGGGATATGCAATATGTAGAGTTGTTTATTAGGAATGGGGGGTGGAAGTGATGGAGGAGGGGACTGGTGTAAAGAGGCGTAATAAAATCGTCATTTATTTTTGATGCAGGGGGTCAAAGTTCGAGTTAGTGGTCGAAGTTAGGGGTAGTAGGCGTGTATTGATGTAGCGATTTGCGCTGGTAAAAGTTTGTCTCTGGACTGTTAATAGAGGAAAGATGTATGTACTGGGGTCTGGTTTGGGATGAGGGACGTAATGAACGAGGGCTAGAGGGTTTAACCGACTATTAGTTATACATAATACTGCTAAGGGAGCGTCAGATTAAGTAAGGCTATGGACAAGTTAGTTGAAAAGAATGCTATGGCGAGTTGTGTGGGTTAAAGTTGGTGTCGATTGTGACTAGAGGAGCATTGGTGTTACAGGTGAAAAGCGAGACGATTAAACAGTGATAAATTATAATGGGAAGGGAGCGTGATTGGATTCTAGATACGAGAGGTGGTAGATATAGTGGAGTATCAACGCTGGGGGCAGAGGAGCGTCACATGCTAAATGCAACTGTACGGGTGGGCGAGGTAACTGTGACGTACCTTCTGTGGGGGGGTGGATGCAGGCGTAGTGTGGCGTGTGGGTGCGGAATGGATATGCTTGTATCGATCTGAGGTGGTGTGCGGGTTTCATACTTAAGGCGTGAGTGGGATTAAGGGATCCCTCCACGCGGAAGGTTTCAAGGTCGGGGATGCAATGTCTTTCATGGCGTCCGTGCTCGTAAGGCCAGAGGCAAACCCCGAGAAGGCTCAATTTTAATCAAGGCCGGGATTATCAAACCGGCGGCGCCACCGAATGCCGAAGTCTGAAAAGTTATTGCGGGGCGCACAGCGCATAACGCGGGGTTGCGTGTTTCTGTGGGGTCTAAAGCCTGAAAGGAGGGAGGAGAGTGATGGGGTGTGGTAAGGGAACAAATTGGTGGCTTTAGATTGAGATCCCCGGACCGCGGGCGCCGGAGATCGTAAGAGGATAAGCACTAGGGGCGGGGGATTACACTGCCCAGCGGAAGATGCGAATATTCAGTGTGCAAGGGTCAGAAGGGAGTCGGCAGGTGGCAGGACTATCAGCGTGTCCGCAAAACCTAGAGCGATGTGGGACGGTGAATAGTTGCGCGATGCGCGCGAGACAGGGGAAGAGGATGTGGTAGAGCGAAGAAATGAGAGAGAGCAAGCGATGAATCCACGCAACACCAAAAAGATCGCCCCACAAATACATCGCCGAGACAACTCAGCAAACAACTGTTTAGAGAAGGGACAGATCCTTCAACTAGAATGAAGCAGAAAGTAGTACCGTGGAGGATCGATAGAGCGCAAATTCTACCATCTTTACGACGAACGTTAGCGGCGCTGATGGTGGGGGGGTAGTCGGACAATCAGAACGATTTCTAGCGCGCGTGTTTCAAGGTTATGCGTTTTGGGGTGTGAATGAATGGGATTGGAGGGAAACGCGTTATGGGGATGATGTGTCTAGGTAAATTTGATCTATTGAGAGATGAGACGACCTTGTAAGATTCAAACGGAAGGTGGTGGTGGAGGAGACAAACACGCAATCACAGAAATTGGTGGGAGGTGTGGGTTCGGGCGGGCGCGAAGCATCGCGAACTGAACCCGGCAGGCGCGCCGCGCGCTGGGGCGAGCAATAGTGCACTCAATGAATCTGCGTACCGTGGCGAAGGCGTCACAGAAGGAGCAAGAGGACAGGCCTAGGTGTGGCAGCGTAAGCAGAGTAAAGGGAACACTCAGGTAGCCCATCCGCGCGGTAGGGTGCGAAGCCTAGTGAGAACGGGAGGTTAGATGGTATATGTCAGGGCATTGTCCAGTAGGGATGCATGTGGGGTGTGAGCAGTTTAGAGAGTGGGGGCTGGTGGGCCACAACTGGGGCGAGTCTAGCTTACTGGAAGGTCGGAGGGACGGCGGGGTGACAGCGGGATGTGGTAACGAGGTGAAACTGCGAGCGTGCGCGCGTGGCGTGGCGGAAGGCGCGGCTTCGACCTGAATGTAAGTCGTAGGGGATCTACCGCGAGGAGTGCAGGCTAACGGGTGTTAAGGTGGGTGTCGGCGTGGAGTGTAGCGCGGCGAGAAATGGGGCCAGTAGAGGGGGGGATGGTACGAATGGTTGCTGGCGAAAGCTGAGTGTTGTATCTGAGACGATGTGGTGGATCGTCAAGGACCATTATAATGATGAGGCACTACTCACAGTGCGCGTGTGAGGTAACAGCATCGTTATTGAGCCTGATGTGAGTGTGGGAGGGAGTGGAGAACTGATGAGGAGGAGGAGTAGCGATATAAGCAGATAGAATATGCTATGAGGAGGGCGTAGAGGAGACCGGGGGGGGAGCGATTGAGGACGAAACCGGCGGGGGAGTTGCTGTTGAAAAAATTGGGGAGGATGAGGGGGTAGCGTCGAGGATACAACCGGGACGGGCACTCGAGCGGGCGGCGAATGAGGGGAGAGTTGGGAGTGTGTGAAGAGCGACGAAGGCATGTGGTAGCAGATGAGATCTTGAAATGGTACGAAGAGGGCGAGGAGTTAAGGAAAATGCATAAACCGGGTTGCGATGAAGGACGTGATAGATACAGCGATGAGAAGGGTTAGGGGGTATAGCGAGCGAGCAGGTGGACTGGCAGGAGGGGTGGAGCGGGCAGATGCGGGATGAGGAGAGAAGTCATGTGTGAAGGGGTAGTGTTAGGGAGTTGTGCCAACAATCTAAACGGGACAGTGGTGGTGAGGGGGAGAGAGGAGTGTGTACGAGGGCTATGGTGAGGGATTATTGCGGCGAATGGCGGAGAGCGGGGGGGAATTACGCGCTGTGGGGAGTGAAATGATTCAAAGAGTTGGGCGTGGGCTGGAAGGGAATAGGAGTGAGGGGAGCGTTTTAGATAGGAGTGGTGGAATGGGGAGTGTATATTCAGACAAGATAGGGAGAATGGAGGGTTTATGTGACAGTGCAGGTTGCAGAGACTCTGAAAAGATGGTGTATTTAAGAGCAAGGTAGTATAGATTGAGGAGTGACAGATGATAGTATGGGGTGGGCCTGGGGTGAGGGGAGCAACAACTGTGGAGAGGAGACAATTAAGCTCGCTGAGATGAAGCTATCCTTTGGGCGTTGCGAGGAGTGCGAGCGTTGAAGCGCGTAAACGGTACTTCGGCAGAAACCGCAAGTCAAGGCGAAGTGGGGGGGGAGTATTGTGTGATGTTGCAACGAGGGGATGGTGCTAGGGATGAGGGGAGGGAAGCTACAGACGCGATAACGGAACAATGGTACTGAGCACAGAGGGAAGAGCTGGCGGCAGGGGACACGACCGGGTGGTGGCGGGGGCGAGAGAGGATATAGGTATGAGAGATGACCAGGGAACCGCTATCTTGAGAGAGCTACTAAGGTGACGGCCGCGGCTCATCATAAGTAGCAGTGGTGGGGTTTGTTTTTTTGTGGATTTCAGATCATGCATGTGCGGCGAGTGATGCAAGTGTGGGCGCGTTGTGGATTTGAAGAGGTAAGCAGGTGGAGGGTGGCTGCACTAATAGGTGTAACGTGAAGAGGACGGAGCGAGCCTTGACAGGGGGAGAGACAACGGGAGGGTTGGAGTCAACACGCAGCGCAACAACAGGAGAGAAGACATCGCGAGGGAAGCCAGGCGGTATTGTTCCCTGATAGGGGTGTAGAGTAGGTGTGAGAGGGGGAAATAGGGGGAGATGATAGGGGTGTCACAGAGGTCAAACGAGATTGGGGAGGAGTGCGTTAATTTATGCAGGGGGGTGGTGCGAGAGACAAAGAGAATTCAAGAACGCTGGAAGTGAGGACTCTGCGGACGACGAAGTGATACGGTATGGCAGTGTGCATGTGGAAAGGGAGCGTGGGGTTCTCGATTGGGTAGTAGGGGGTCAAGCAAGCACTTACGAGAGGAAAGTGGACGGATGAGCGATCGCGACGGTAGTTGTGCATGGCTAGAAAAAGCGAGCAAGAGGAAAACGAGTCCGGCGGCGTTACGCCGAATCTCGACTACGCACGCGATGGCAGCGGAGGCAGGAGAGGGGAAAGGCAATCATATTGTACGATTTAACCGTAAGAGAGGGACGATGGAGGGCAGGGGATACGAACCTCGGCAAGAGATTGATGTAGAGAAGGTTGAACGGAGGATGGATTGAGGATGAGACTGCTTGTGTATAGAAGGATGGGTGAGTATGGAACAGAGCATAGCGGCAGACAAAGAGGGTGGGTGTAGAAGTGACATGTATTGGGGGGATCGGGACTTCTTAAGGGAACGTAAGAAGGTGGTGTCGGATACGACGGCAAAAGAAGAAAAAAGATGATGCAGGGATAAGAGCCTTAACTATAGCATGGAGCTGCGCCGGAGGTCAACGGTACGGCGGGGGCAAACGGGTGGGGTAGTGCACGTATGAAGCGCGGCGCGGACAACGGAGACGTGCTTATAATAGAATGTATGAGGGCGGAAAATCGATTGGTCAGATGGAAGCAGAGGAAAACAACTGAATGCAAGAAAAATGGCACTTGGCTGTTTGACGGGGGTATGGTGCCGGCGGCGCAAGGATTGATAGAGTTACGTGGAGGAGGGTATCAACCGAGGAAGGAGCAGGAAACAGGCTATTAGCAACAAATACATAAGGGGAGGCTGCGGGAGGGGGCGGCGAGGGGTCGGGTGCGGAAAGTGTACACATGTAGTGTTATTTTATAGGGTTCACGATGGGGGGCTTGCGAAGAGTATTGATAGGACAGTGGGACTTGTTCCAGGACGGGACGATATATCGGCGCGGGAAGGTATGGTAAGGAGGAGGCTGAGATATGGATCAATAGGAGAACCAGGGACGGAAAGCACGGGAATTATCTGTTATGGAATGATATGAAAAGTGCAGCGAACTTTGGGACCCAACATATGTAGAAGATACATGAGTAATAAGAGACGTGAATCACCAATGGATGCCGAGGGAGGAGTTTGGAAGGGAGTGGACAAGTGGGCTTTACTGCGCACGCGGAGTGTGGGAGTTACATTCCAGTGAGGGAGGAGGGATGTGCCAGTGGCCTATGTCAGGGATGAAATAACACATATTGGGGATGGTTGGGGGAAGAAGAAGTGTGGAAATCCTCGCAGTGACAGCAGCCTAGAGCGACATTAGCGAATGAAGGAGGAGTGTAGATAAAGAATGCCAGCAAATTGATTAATGGAAAGTAAAATGGCTATCATCTGTTGTAAAATGGTGATCCTAAAGGCGGCAACTTAAGAAGGTAAAGTGACGGATGAGTGTGCATGGAAGGCTCCTCGGGAGTGAGGATGAGTTTAGATGTGGAAGGGGGCATTACGAATGGTGGGAAAAAGGCACAAGCATGAATGAGATTGTTGATGAAGAAGAAGAAATCAATGGTTGGTAGGGGAGGTGTGATCTAGTTGGGAGTTATAAACGTCTGCGACTGCAGTGTGGACGTAGGGAGGGTAAGATCAGGAGGTTAGAGACGGATATAGTGGCGAGTCTCCCGAGATTTAATAGAAGGGGATGGTTCGCGGCCTATGGGTTAGCGTAAAGTAGTGTGCTGCAGCTCAAGAGGAAACGAGACAGAGCGGGCCGAATACAAGGCATAAGGTGAGTAGGTACTACTGCGCTGGTATGAAGGAAGATGGAGCAGCTTCGCTAGTCAAAATGATGACCGAGACAGGCTTGAGGCAGCGAGGAAGACTGGCGTTAAAGTTTAAAGCCGGGCTGGGTGGAAGGGAGGTTACCTACTAAGCTCACGGAAAATATATAAAGGTACTGATAGACGATACTACCACGGGGGAAAATGACAGGTTAGGGATAACGAGCTACTGATGGGGGGGGAGAGGATAGGGCGTAGCTGGCGTAGGTGTAAGTTAGTATGTTTGTTATTAGTAGGACTATGCAGGTGACAGCTTGATGCGAGTGGTAGGTTATAGGTGGGAATTAATATTAGCAAAGATGTTGATCATACTTCGGTGGAGTAATCAGTGCAGAGTGCCGGCGAAGTAAACCTGCGCGGAGAGTGTGCGATCATCAAGGAGGGAAGGTCCTGATGGGTGCATAGAGGATTGATCCACACTCAATACGTAAACAATCAACCAAAACCCAAATCAACGTGGCGAGGTACAGTACCTTATCTATATTATAGGAGCTTCGACGTGTTCGAGGAGATGGTGACCCAAATACTGTTGAGAGTGTTATGGGACCCAATTAACATATATCATGAAGTAATAGAAATCTGCGAGCTTATTTAGGTGTTGCAGATTGTAGTGTTCATCCTATTCTTCACGATAATGGTTCATTATATTTCTCTATTTTCATAAATTAAGTGATGATATTGCTGCAAAATGCTATTAAATACATTCAAACCAAGTTGATTACGATATTTAAGTTTGGCTCTATTTGATCGTGGAGCATATGCTACTAACGCATGAGCGGAAGCGAAGGCATAGAGAGCGAATATGATAACTATGTGGAAGTGTAGTGATCGGGAACAGAATTTTGTGATGGTGTGCTGCACGGAAACACACCTCATTCTATCACCGGACCAAAAACACAATAAACAGAAGATAATAACACTAGACATAGAGGGCTTAAGTTATCATTAGGCAAATGTCATGTTGGATGGTTATAGTGTTTTTAAGCATCTTAGCAGGTATAAGGGATTAAAATAAAGCAAAACAGAGACTTTCCGTAAGATTCAAAGACGTTACCCCCACCCCCGCGTTTAAGATCCAGACGAAGTAGATTTAATATTTCGCGAGCATGCAATTGGAAAAAGCAGGAGAATGAGCGTGCGAAGCCGAGCAGGAGGCTTTCATATTCGTTATTGGGGGCCGACAGCCCGAGCAAAATACTGCATTTATAGGGTCGAAATACCCGATCCCATACTTATTAAACAAGTCCAGTAAATATTACTTAAATGGTTGCTGCTGCCAAGCCCATATCCACACAGGCCAGATTGTAAGACAAAGCACTTGGCCTAAGACCTTGCTAATTGCTTATTCCCACGACCTCAACAAATGGAAACTCAGACCCTCGAGATTTGCGGACTACTAAAGGCCCCAGGATTCTCAAGTCCAAGAAAGAAAAGAAAAGCCCAAGTCTGGTACTTCTTATACCATACGCAAAAATAGAGATAAAAGGAGGACGCAACACACTTTTTGGTCTGTCATTTTTTTTATTTTCAGTCATAGTTTTAGATTAGTGTAGGATTAGGTTTAAGTACTTGATAATCTCGTTATTTTGTAAATTTGCTTTTTCGATAAGATGATCATGGTTGGGTTTTTGTTTTGTAAGATCCGATTTTAATTAGGTTTTGAGTGTATGAACTTCCGAATGTCTTTGATAGATTATTGATGTATACCGAGGGTTTTGTTGATTTAGGGATTCAAAGGTTATTGAATGATAATACCTCTAGGTTTAGTTTTGAGTATTAGACGACAAGCAAGCTTCTTCCTTACCGGCATATCTCCTTTTCACTTTTTTATTAGTTTTACATTTCGTCTTTTATTCAATTTAGGATTGTCGCGACAATAGTCATCCTTTATATTTTTCGAGTAGGAGTAGAGATAGCAGTAGAGTAGATTAAATTAGGAATAGCAGTTTGTTTTCTTTGAATTTCAATTTCGTTTTTCTAGGTTGGAATATAGTATGTAAAGAATCATTTGATTTGTTCAATGTTTGATTTCTGAATGGTATAGTTGGTTCTATGTTCGTATTTGAAGGGTTACTTTTCAGCTTTTTGATTAATTATAATAAGATGCCACGGAATAGCTTTACTCTGTTTCTCAGTATTGGATTTTTGATTATCAGCTTTATTACTTGCATTTTATGTTTCTTATAAAGCTCGTTTCGAGAAGTAAAAAGGCTTAATAGAGGTTTGGTACTTATTTTTCTAATCCATAGTAATATTTTTAGATCAGTTCATTCATTTAGAGCTTAGAATGCTTTTTGTAGAACTTTTAAAAGTAGCTTATTTGTTTACTAGCTTATTTGTTTCTGTCAGTTTAACTTTCTTGTTTTTGATATGGTGAGAACTCGTCAACACACGAGGTGAGGAAGCACATACGGGGTTGTATAACGCAAGCATATATGAGCCTAAGATTAAATATGCTTAGTTAGCTTTATGAGAGCTTAATTAGAGAATGAAATTTAATATACTTTATACTCAATAAGTAAATAAAAGTTTAAATAAGAAATAACCAACTTAGCATTAATGTACTAATAGTATTAAGTAATCTCATGGTTGTGGTTTTCATTCTTATCGGTAATCGTCACTTCGGCTCTTGTTCTACTGTCTTCTCTCCCTTTTCCATTATAAGTAGTTTTACTTAATTGGATACATTTATACACTTAATATCTAGATTAGTTATTAGTTTAGTTTCCATGCTTTTCAGACGGGTAGTTAATAGTTATGCTTGTTTAAGTGATAGTATTTGTGAAATCAAGTGTGACTAAAAGTGTATTATCGATTAATAATTTACTGGATTACATTAATTATGTGTTTTAGAGTTCTGTTTTCGTAGGTAACAGAACGGGAAAAGCCGTAAGATATAAGATTAGGGAGTAAATTAGTAATTTCTATATTCTTGAAAAAAAAATCGTTTCAAAATAAACCCTACTTTGAGGACACCCGATTTAATTAGACGAGTATTAATGGTTCATTGATTAGTAACTTTAGTTCACTACTTGAGAAACCTATTACCATTTATTTGGCAAGGAATTCTTATTGTCATGTTTTCTATATATATTATAATCTTTAGTTTTAAATCTAGTAGTAATAATTCTTAGTTCTACAAACGACAAAATAAAAGCACATATTCAAGCATCAAATAAGAAACATAAACGTAAATCTCAATTCAATTCTTGTTGGGATACGACTCCGGAAGATTTAATTATTACTTTTCCTAAAGTAATTTTTACATCTAACGGGACACTTAATATGATATACATACGGCTAGTACGTATCCTGTAGTCACATATCAGGGTATTTTCAGCCTGAGAGCACCATGGTAAGGTTTTTACAACAGTGGTAACCTAAATCTACTCTTTTCTCTACTCAAACGCATCCAACATTACGTAATATTTAGAAGGTATGAAGAGACGGAAGTCAAGATCCTATTATAATGCGAAACCATGTATTAACCATGATCGATCTCCATTAAACTGCAGAGTTTGTATTATTAGTGGCACCAATAATTGTATCATTCTAAGTTTAGAGGTGTTATAATCATCTCGCACAAGTTTTTAGAGACCGGACTTCTTCCTAATACGTATTTATTAAATTAATCATCTGTCATATATTACCTGAATGTCTCATAAGCATTCTACCATAAGGTATTCAACTTATAATCTATCTTAGGAATCCAATACTGGTGAGAAATACATTGAACTCCTACTCATCGGAGACTTTACAACACCCGATCTCATATGTTAAAAAATCGAATCGTCATGATGCTGGGTAGTTCAAAACTCGGTAGCGACCTAAGCAAGGTCGCAGAATGCATTTCTTTAGTATTAACTTAAAGTCCACCCACTGAGCCTAGTGTAACACCCCATATTTGAGACTATAGCCAGACATAAGTTTAATCGGAAGAGTATTACTTTGCATCTAGAATCATAGTTTACAATAATAGAAAAAACGACTCTCCAACAGAGAACTTTTTTAGAAAAATAGAGTGTTTAACATTCCGAGTATTCATAGCAGATTTTTAACAAAAGTGGTCCCAGCGAGCTACATTTTCTCGAAACATAAGTTGAATGAATAACTAGTTTGGACATCCTCGAGGTTTCCAATGGCCAACCTTTTCGCAACTATACTAATACATCCAAACTTCAGTTGTAAATGCTGTTCCTCTTATATTGCTCCAAATTATACTACGAGGATATAACAGAGCTAAAAGGTCAACACAACTTGGATTTGACAGTGACAATTCCATAGTGTTTGTAATGCAATGTTTTAATACAAGTTCAACATAAGTATAATCTATTTGCAACGAATACAACTATCACTATATAGGAAAACAGTATTATTTGCCCTAATTAATAGCTCGTGCACCAAACATTAAAACATTACATTCATAAAGTCATTTTAATGGACTTGAAAGAACAACTGTCCTTACTAGGAAAAGGTAACATGCCAAAGTTATCCATTGTTAACTCAAATAATAGTGCTGTTTGAGGTTACCCCCTGTACGGGTACATACCAACCGGAGAGTGTCAC
This sequence comes from Tanacetum coccineum, assembly GCA_026074375.1. Lineage (NCBI taxonomy): Eukaryota > Viridiplantae > Streptophyta > Magnoliopsida > Asterales > Asteraceae > Tanacetum > Tanacetum coccineum. The sequence continues at coordinate 49,514 of BQNB010036326.1, forward strand.
CAATTCCAAAAACGAGACCCCAAAAATCTATTACCAAGAATATTTGTGCGTTCCACGAATTAAAGCACAAGTGACCAATGGTTCAGTTTATATTAAATGATAATATTGGCACTGAGAGTAGTGCAATACTTACGCAACTAAACTCACATAAGGAATAGCTATACAGTGAAATCACTTGTATACATTGGTTTATAGCATTTATCTCCCATGGGATTTTAGAAAAAACATGTATATGGTGGGAGCTAGAACTCACCTTAACCATGGAAATCTGGTTTATGGCAAAAGGAGTGACTCATATTGGAAAATAAACGAGCCATGTCACGCAACCTAGGGTACTATGTCAAGTCTTAGTTTGATCATTGATATTCCAAAACTTTATCTCATAAAGTTTGACATAAATAATAATTTGGTATATGAAGTTATAAAAATATCATAACACTGTTCGGGCTATCATAATTCAGAGGTCATGTAGTAAACGTTTGAGGAGCCAAGACACTTTAAACCATAAATCCAGCAAACTCGTCAAAACGTATACCCAAATGAAACCCCTCACATGAAATTCCCTAGTAACATGGTACGTTATAGATTAAATGATAAGATTTTATCATTTTAAGTTTCTTCAAAAGCTAAAGGATGATAAATTATGTTAAATATATAACATAATTATTTTATATTTTTTCAATCGACGAATGATTACAA
>BQNB010036327.1:0-50212 GCA_026074375.1 Tanacetum coccineum
CGGTACTGGTACGGGTCGGTACCAGTACGATTCTAGTACCGTACCATTTTTCTGGTACCTATGCTCATCCCTATCTTCTCCTCTCTAAAAATTGGCAATACATAGGAAAAATAAACAAACATGAGTGAATCATCCATTGAAAATTACAAAGGGAAGAAGATTATGAAAGAGGAAGAACCAAATGATGAATGGGTCAACCCAACAAGTGATGACAATGTAATCCTAAGAAACTATGTTTGAAAGTGCCTATCGGATGGACCGATTTGGTATAAAATGGGGTATCCCCTCCCTCACAAGCTCGATGAAAACGAGCATCCTCACATCGCTTCTTGCCAATGTTGCAAGAAAGGAATTAAGGTCCAAAATGACCTTAAGAACTTTCATGAGAAAATGAGGGAGATTCATTACTACCTTAACAACAACTTCAAGTTGTTGTGCTCAATGGTTGAACCATTGGCAAAGGCCGCAGCCCAACGTCGCAAGAAATAAACGGGTTGGAAGGGTCCTTTAAATAAGGGGATGATAAAAGTGGATACCCCCGAATATGTATAGTTTGTTGCTAGAAAATGTGTAATATATGTTAGGTGTTGCATGTATTATATGAAATAAAATGTTTAAATGTTTCTTGATTAATATTTCCTTGTACAACATCGTATGATGAAATTGTGATAAAATTGTCCAAGCATGCTCAACAAAAAGTAATTAGAGTCATATATATCTTTACATATAATATGTTAAAATATGTATATGAATATATGCAACAATGTACAAAGTCACTATAATCCATTTTTGTACACATCCATCTCTTCAATATTCCAAATGGTAAGCTAACCCATGTTGGACTTGCACATGTGTATATGTTTGTTGCTTGTGTTGTTTTGTGTTTGCTTGTTGCTACTTGTAGCCAAGAACATCTTTGAAGGTAATGCTCTTGACCCATAGATCCCCGCCTTAGAAAAAGGAGGATTAACGATCTAGGGGGAGCATGTACAATGGTATCTATTCTTCTCTTCTACGAAGATATCAACCTTCCATCTAAAGACCAAGACACCGCCTTTTTGATTTGACAAAAGGGGGAGAAGGAAAGCAAAGCTTTGAAGCTTAATGATCGGGAAAAGCAAGGAAGCAAAAGAGCCATAGCATACATTAAGCTATGTAAGACTCATAAGGTGAAGACAATGTTCAAGCTTCATCAAATTACAAGGTCAAGATCAAGACGCGAACTTCATCAACGGCGGTCTTCATCTTCGCTACGTTTGTAATTTTATTTGCTTTCCAAAATATTATTTGTCACCATCAAAAAGGGGGAGATTGTTGGTGCAACATTGACTAGGATCTCCTTTATGTTTTAATGATGACAAATAAACATTCGTAAAACGTAAAATCACAAACGATAGCCTAAATCCGCAAAACTGGACTTTTCTGTCTGGCGCACTGGCCACGCGTCAGCGCGTGGCCTGTGCGCCACAAGTGATGTCTGTTTTAGGGATTTAGAAATTGTCGGCTTTCCTCTTACCCGACACATGTGGAAACTTCAATAAAGGTATGTATATGATATTTGAGCATTTAGGAACACTCCAAATGAGGTTTAGACTAGAGAGGAGCAAAAACAAATCCTCCCATTTTTTATAAAACGCCAACTCATAATCCTTAATCAAACGACTCCTAGCCAAGGCCAAGAACTTCTTGTCTTTCTAAACCTAATTAGATCATACGTTCAACATCCCAACAAGCCAAATAATCATATGACCGGTAATCCGTAATTTACGTTGTTTCTAATCACGAACGGGTTTTACTCCCCTTATGTCAAACTAAAGTCAAAGGTCACTTTACGTAACGAATCCTTTCCTGCTATGGGAAAATGCTTTTACTTAAAGCAAAGTCACTTAGCTTGTTTGCATCAAGATGATTAGTGATCAAATCCATTGTTGATTAATCATGGATTAAAGTCTAAATGACTAATTAAGTTTGTGGTATTTAGAAGTATAATTTATCCTGTTGAATTTTCTTACTTTCTTAAACCATAAGATTTATTACAAACTCACATGTAATTCTCACAATGTACAAGTTCCTCACATCATCTATACACTCTTCTACCAATCTATCTAATCAATTGTATACCATTCTTAGGGTTATACTTTTCTTCATTCTTATCTTACGCTTAAAAAACTTTCTCACCCAAGCAAGTGATTATCATCTCTCCTCCTACACATACTCTAATTATCTTCTTCCTTAAACCATCATATAATCACAATGACCACTCTTTTCTATCTTATTGACAATGTGATTATTAACCCAAATCAATCCTTTGATTTCCCCTAAACACCATCAACTCCATACTTACCTTCCTAAACACTCTTCAAGCCTAAACACCCTTCTTCACATAAACCTTATCTAAATAAACCTCGAACAATGCTAACTCATATTCCCTTACACAATGTACTTCTCTTGTACTTTTGTTGAACCATTTATTTCCCACCTACATTCCAACTAGTTATCTCCTATATCTTTTCAAAACATTCTCTACCACATACTCATTATTTACCTTCTTCCCCAATGAATTCAAATTACACACACACACACACACACTTCTTCATCTCAACTCTTGATCAAGCCATGTCACCAAACCAAGTTCACATATTCTTTCTATCTCAACCCTTGGATCACTTCTTAAACAAACATAACAAACATACTTTCTTCTCTACCCTTGATCAATCCGTCTCATCAATCTAAACTCTCTTATTTTATTCTCAACCATTGGATTGATGCCTCATCTTAAACAAACACACCTCTCTCATAAACATTCATTTCTCACTTACACAACAAATACAACCTCCTCTCTGCCTTTCATCTTGCCACTTAAACAAGTGTCCTCTTCGCATCTTAACCCTCTATTTCAAACAAGATCAAGAGGCTCCTATATGTCACATCATGACAACTCACACACAACTCATCATCTCTTATCTAACATGTGTGTTAATGAATTTGAAATTTAAATTTCAAATCTTTCCCCCTTTTCTCACCTAGTAAAGAATATTCCAAGAATATTCCCTTGGTTCCTAACTAGACCTTTTTTATCATTATGTTGGATACAACTAGACTAGTTACACATTTGAGAATACCCAAAATACCCCTTTCTTATAAAATTCTTTTCTCTCTTTACAATAATCGGATAATCAAAACGCTTTTAATACATCACAAAACCCATTTTATCAAATGACTATTTAAGTTGGTTGACCTTGAACATAAGAGACATTGAAAGGTCATAATGTGAAGTACAATTGGGAGTTTAACATGTGCGGGTATTTAAAATGTCAAGTCCCAAAGAAAACAATCTTCGAATCTGAAGGCTCTTGTCTAGCGCTAAGCCCGTGGGCAGCGCGCCAGACACGAATTTGTAATTTACACTATTTTTTAACCGTTGGCCAATAAATACCTTACCCTTGCCTTAGATATTGCCTCACCTCTTTCAAATATTCTTGTCCCCTCTCTTTTTCTCTTCTCCAATCCTCTAAGGTCTAAACATCAAAGTGTTATCATTTCCTCAACTCATCATCTAATTTGAGTTGAACACATCTCCGTAAGAGAGCCACACAAGTACCTAATCCATACTTGTGTTTTGGTCGAGGGTCTTCTTTCTCATACCCTTTCTATTAGAATCGAGTCTTTAGGATAGGTTGGGACTTGGTTCATCAAACTATCTTTCATTATCGAGTTGTAAGGGAAGTCTTGTATCCGTGGGATCAAGCTTAGATCATTGGGGATCTAGTTGGGGTTTGATAAGCTTCCAAGGGGAATATTTGGTAGTTTTTGTCTATTTTTGGTCATTTAAGCTCGTTTTTAGAGGTAAAAGATATGTGTAATTAAGCACTTATCAAGTAGTCAGACATAACCTCTTACGAGGTGGTAACTCGGCCTCGAGAGTGTCCTCCCTACGGTCGACTAGTGGTGGTACGGATAGTGAGGCTGGTAGTGGTGGTAGTGGAGATTATAGTAACGGTAATGATGTGGGTACAAGTGATGGTAAATGTAGTGATGATGGTGGAGGTAGTAGTGATGGTGAGGGAATCTGAGGTAGTGGAGATGACCAAGGTGATAGTGGAGATGGTGGTGGAATAGGTAACGCAAGAAGTCTCTCAACCTCCGCCTCTGATGGCAACAGTATAGGTGTCTAGGGCCTGACAGACATCCTAGCCGTGTGCCATCTAGGTGATGGTACAGGTGTAGGTGCAGCCTCATCAGTCTCAAATGCCTTTGTATCCCCCGCTGAGGGAACAGGGTCGACAATGGGTATAGTAGAAGAGTTAGCTGAAGCTAGGTGCTCCTCCTCCTCGTCACCATCCTCGTCCTTAAAGGGCTCCTCATCCTCATCATCAGTATCATCATCATCATCGTCATCATCAGAGGGCTCATCATCACCATCCCCTCCATCAGCATGATAGTCAGCATGATCCTCCTCGGGGTCCTCCTCTGGATCCTCGTCCGGATCAAAGTCTGCCACATAGCCCGGTGATAGGGCGGTAGGTGAGGCATCAGCAGGTAGAGGCTGGTCCTCCAAGGGTGCCTCAGCATTAGGTGGCACTAAGTACTCAGGGTACTCAGGCTCAGGTACGTATGGTACCTCGACAGGTGAAGGTGGGTGCTCAGGACAGGCACGTAATCGGGAGATGATGGGTGCTCAGGTCCTGGCATATAGTCCAGAGATGGTGGGGCTACCGGCTGCATAGGGAGTCCATCGTATCCGTATACGATGACTCGTGGAGAACCTCCATCAGACAGCTCCTCATAGCTCCCCAAAAGACTCTCCCTGGCTCGGAATTAGTGTAGATAGATGTGTAGGTGACCATGGATGATGAAGACATGACATAATTTGTAACACTCAAACAGAGTTTACATTAGTACATATATAAGACCTATAATAATATACTTAATATATTATAAACACGTGTGTGAACCATGCAGCAACATCTAGTATACCTAACTAATGCAACAAGTAATGTATAAGTGAATATCCAATGAAAACCCCTTTGTATGATGCAATGTTTAAAAACGGTTATAGTCCAAGTAAAAACATTTAACTTGGTTCTCTATAACCTTGGCTCTAGATACCAATTTGTAACACCCCCAAGTAGGGTCACAGCGGAATAATGAATTCGGGAGCGTTACATCATAGATCAATAGCACAAGATAGGAGAACGACCTCTAAAAGAGTCGTTTAAAATACGATACATTAGATTTATTGAAATTGTTTAATACAAAGCGCAACGGCTTAAATTGTTCAACATTTAATAACAAAGATTTTAGATCATAACAAAAATCCCAAGATGTAATGACTCCAAATCTTTTATGCATGACTCCCCAAAAGAGTATCCCCAATGTATCCTTAGCACCTCGTGCCTCATTGACCTGAGAAAACATGCTTTAAAACGTCAACATAAAGTTGGTGAATTCATAGGTTTATGTAAATATAATGTAGGACCGCAAGATTTCCAAGTGTATGATAATGCAACAGATGCAAACATCACAAAGTGTAATTACGTTTCCCTAAGCTCATGACACTGAAGCTCGACATGTATGAATTGCAATATAAATTGCCAACATTGCCCTTGATGATGTTCTAACCCGCAACATCCCAAATCCGACATGGTATACATCCGTTGGTTCACTCCGTGACACCAGTGAGAGCTACTCACCCGGATGGGGATGTCAATCCCAAATAGATCTATTTATAACATTCGCGCTCACACAAAGTAATTGACAGTTCATGATAATGGGCACAGTGGGTTATCGCTACTTAGGCAAACACGTAATCATGATAAAATGTACACTTGCGTCCAATTTGTAAAACAATGCATGTTTCTCACCCCAAAAGTTGTAAATCATTGATATAGTAAAACATGGGGCTATGAACTCACCTTAGTGAATAAACTGATGTATATGAATCAAGTGAATGGAAACGTCACGGATAAGACCGAATGCAACCTAATTAAATATAGGCCGTATGAGTACAATGTACTTAATAATACTACATCACAAGTTATATAGTTACACCACCACCTAATAGTCTTTGTTTAGTTTTAAATGTCAAAACAATGTTTAAACCGTACTTTATTGAATAAAGGTGTTTGTATTTGTATCCGTAAAATAAAGTGTGGTTTTCGTCTCACAATTGATTGTTTGTTAATAATACATGTTTTAATATTATTATTGATTATATAATGATATTATATAATTGGTTTAATTGTTTTTATAAAATAGTGCACAAAAGTAAAAATAGTGCATACGGTTTTATAAACCTTATATCTTTATCGTTTAAACTCCGTTTTTCACGTTATTTATATCCATGGCTCCGTATTAAGAAAATATATCAAAATATTATATTTATAATATTTATGCCCCTGATGAACAGTAGTTTTAATTGTTTTTATAAAATTATATAAAACTACTTTTATATAATTAATCGTCGTAACCTTCCAAAAGTCATAACTTACTCATATTTAATCCGTTTCGCTTGTTCTTTATATGTATGGATTCGTATTTGAAAAGTCTAATCAAATTTTATATTTATAATATGGTTTGGTACTGTTATGAACAGTAACAGTAAGTGAAAGTTTATAAAAATACTTTTTATAACTTTAATTATTGAAATCGTATTTTAATTGTATCTCGTTCGTTTTAATTCGGTTTTTAGTGATTCCTATGTCCACGTCTTCGTAATTAAAAGCTCTATTTATGAAAATTATTTCCCAACAGTATACTGTCGTGAACAGTAACCTATTTTTATAAATTTACTTTTATAAAAATACTTTTTAACTTAAACTTGTAAATAACGTATCACCTTCATTTTAAATCCGTTTTTCGAGTTTCTTACATGTTTGGATTCGTCATGAAAAGTACTATCTTTATAAAATATCTCCCTTAATATATCAGATCTGAAACAGTGAATATTTTTATAAAATAACTTTTATAAAAATACTTTTATACATTTAATTATTGTAAACTTAAAAATGTCATATCTTCTTCGTTATAGCTCGGTTTTTCAAGTTCCTTATATGCTTACGACCCTTGTGATGAGTACTAATTAAATAAAATATAAAATATATGTGTTTACACACGAATTCAAACAGTAGGTAATTAAGTTTGTGCCTAATTATCTTTATATACTTGGTTTATATACTTTTCATTTTATTAAACCATTACAAGTCCTCTAACTTATGAAATGACATAACTTGATATATCTTAAGTCCTTTATAATGTGTCCATAATACTTGTCCATGAGTAAGTGTCCTCAAAATCATTTGTTCATAACTTTTGTGTAATTAAAACTTTCAACACAAAATAATTTATAAACTAACCATATAAATTATCTAACACTTATATAAATTGTATACCTTCATTTTAAGTATTATTTCACTAATGTACATATAAAATTCGAACCATATATATCTTTTCAATATCTCATAATTTCATGAAAATAACCTAGGTGGTGTTTAACATATATAACAAGCATGAAAAACATATGTAAATGAATAATGAATTGCTTAAGGTTTAAATGGACCTTATAGAAGTGAAGTGGAATGATGAACACAATCCTACACTTAAGCTTACACCTTAGAAATCAAACCAAAATTAAAACCCTAATAAGAAACCCTAATTATCTTCTTGCTTCAACCCTTGATTAATCACAAACCCAAGCTTCCAAACCAACCTCAATCACCTTAGATATGAATAATAATAAGTCTTGAACACTTGTAATACTTTGTAAAATGAAAACTTATGGAAACCCTAGCTACAAAATGTAAGGCGTGGGTTGGGTTTAGGAAACAAAAGAGAGTTTTAGTGGTGGCTTGATAAGGAAAAATGTGTACTAAAATAAACCTAGGACTTACTTTAAATAGCAAGAGTTAGTTGCTACTTCCTTAAATTAACTAAGGTTAGTAAGCATGGTTAATGGTACAAATGCAAAGACCTCTCCTCCTATCTAGGCATAATGGACGCCCAAGATGAGATCTAGTGTACAATTGATGTGCCAATCTTTAGAAACTTGTGATAAAAGTACTAGTTGTGGGGTTTAAGAAAGGTAACTAGTGAATTTAAATTATCAAGTGTATGTGGAAATGTATATCTGGCCTTATGCTTAATTTAGTGGATAATTAAGTTAGTTTTTGTGGAGCAGGTATAATAGTGGGTATTTGTTTGAGTATAGATAGGTATAGGTACTTTTGGGTATGCCTAAATGTAATTTATTGCGAAACGTAAACGTTTTACGTAACCAAGAGAAATAAAATGCGAAAAGTTACAAATTAAGCTTGTAATAATTATATAACACTTGTTTGACGTAAACTTTAACTTGTTTGGTGTCTGTTTACGTTGAATGTTGATTTTTAGTTTACGCGATTTAACTATACGATTATAATTAAAAGCGAACGCGTAAAACTCTAAAAATAAATAATGATAATAATTGAGTCGGGAAATGACCTGAAAATAAGAAATGTTACTAAATAAATTTAGAAACTAAACGACATACATTATATTAGAATTTGTGAGTTTAATGTCAACAATTTTATAAATTCACCTCCAATCTCGATCACCATATTTAGGTATCTCGGAAATAGTGGCCGATCTTTGAAGCTGCATAAAAGGATAAATGATTGGTCAACCCCTTAGTAAGTCAAATCTAAGGCATGAATTGATTTTATTCTAATGTTATACAAAAAATTATGAATCTTAGGTTATTTAGCCACAAATATTGACATGTTCTTCATTTGGCTGGTTCTATAAGGACTTATCAACCAATAACTGTATTACAAAAGAAATACCCGCTTGACCAATCTGACCTGTTTGTTAAAACGGACTAAGTTAGTTTATGTTTTTACGTTAAACACATTTTTTTAAAAAACACAAATTCTGTCATAACAATAAACGGCCACTATATTAGAGTATAAGGAAACATTCTTACAATGAGGGTCAGCACTACTTGATCCCACATATTTAGTTTCCATTATATAATGCGTCCCTGGATAGACAAATGCTTGATCTCGTACAATGTCATTAGGGCTACATTAAAACCTCACATCTCTTTACATCCAATTCTAACATAGGACATGTATGCGTTTACCTGCAAAAACATAAAAGTATAGAACGACGCCATTATAATGACCTCTCTTTTAAAGCCCCTTATATATAAAAATAGCTCAATCGGCCTATATCAGGTTGTGTGCAGATTACCAATGAGAAAGATGGTGTCTTTCGTATGTGCCAATTAGAAGCGTCCTAGTTGGTCCACAACGGCGCACGGCAATCTAAAACTTTTAACCAACTATTAGCATAAATATTTACAGCATTAGCATTCTAAAGTTGTGGATGAGACTGGTTCATCTTTTTTTTAAGGAACGAATGCACACGTACGAATATGGCTACAACATAGTTAGACAAACATGCACAAATAAAGGATATACCTAAGTAAAATTTGCAATCCAATGTGCCATATTAGTTTGTGGTGCAATTTGTATATAATAGTTCATCTTTTATGGTATACCGCTTATTATGTTATTGTAACCAAGAACATCCTTCAATTTTAGTAAAGAGGCATGTACATGTTTACCTACAAAGATTTAGAATCGCCTCATTAGAATCACATTTAACAAAACCTAGCATATAATGATTGTTCAACCCATATTTACATGTTCTAGATTAAAGAATAAGAGAGATAACAATCATGGTGCACTAATATGAACACTGGGGCCATGAGGTGATTCGTGTATCAGAGCCGGTATGTGACATGCTATTTTCAAACAACTTAGTATTTAAAAGAAGATTCATAATGGATTGTGTGATGTTTGTTCATGACTAATAAGTTAACATAAGAAAAGCTAAATTCAACATCATTATACACAAACCGAAACCTAAAACTGATTTTATGTTGAAGAAACAAACTTACCACATTTCTAATTATCTCAAGGCCTTTATCAAACACCTGGCGGGCACTAACTTCGCATAGTTTGTCCATGACATCAATAACAATCCCATTTCTAACTCATTTGGAATATCTTCACAAACTAAAACCCCATCATCAAAGCACACCATATTAGACTGCAAATCGCAACTGACAGCCATCAATCCGCAGCCACAATCGGCACTTCACCAACAACTATTTTTACTTATTTTAATGGAAAACCACAAGAAACTTGAGGCAATCAGTATAGCGCAAAAACCCTAAAAACCCCAAGTCTAATTAAATTCTCTAATTGAAAGGGCATCGTTTGGTTTGTGAGGGTTTTTTTTGTTTTGGTGCAAACCACTGCGTTTTGTTTAGTGGATTTAATGATTCATTTGCATAAGATTTGTTTTGAAGACACGTGGAGAGAGATACGAAGGTGAGAGAGACAAAGTCTGGGGGTGGGCAAACGTTATTAAAAAATTGCATGGGTCGGGTCAAGAATGGAAGGTTAGAGCGGGTTAATATAGCATTAAAAGGGGCACAAAAACCAATTTTTGGTTTTTAATATATATTTATTAAAAAACTTCATGTGTCGGGTCGAGAATGAAAGGTTGGAGCGGGTTAATATAGCATTAAAAGGGGCAAGAAAACCAATTTTTGGTTTTTAATATATATTTATAATTATAATTATAATAATACTATCATATAAATTCTTTATTTAATTTTGGTATTTATACTTCTTTCTTAGTCCTATAACATGACTTTATAGATCGTTTGAGTCATCTTTTAAACAAAAACCCGGAGTACACATTGGTTAATAAGTTATGAGTTTGTATAACGGGTGCTATTAGGCAAAATTTAACGTGATTATAAATGAAATTTTAAGTTTTATTATGGATCAGATTTGATTATAGTAATTTGTAAGTTTAACTAATGTGTTTTAATTGCAAATTCTAATCTAAAAAAATTGAGTTTAATAAATATAGTTTAACTTGTGTTATACGCCTCACGTCACTTGTTAGACAAAAACAGAGCCGTCTCGTAGTTTTCGGTGACCCTAGGCAATAACAATAAAGAGGTCTCATTACACTTATAAACTAAAAAAATTTGCATGTAAACTTGAATTATATGAGTCATATATGTTTAATATTATACGTATTGTTAGCCTTAAAATATTAAATCAAACAAAGAAAGTCACGGTCATTATAGATAGTGTCGGGTCTTTATGTCTTATGTGACTTCGTAAGCAATGTAATAGATTAGTCGGGAACACAGGCTCGAGACTTAAGCTAATATTGTACGTGTTATGAGCCAAAAGCCCAATCAAAGTCAAGCCCGGTCCATTCTTACTTTACCTAGGCGTCCATATGTCTTAGGTATATAAACACATCTCCTCATATGGAGAGGGTGTTGGTTTATTCTTGTTTTCTTTCCTATGCAATAAATCTTCCTTTTATTTTCTCCTCCTTTTCTCTACATCTCTTTCTCTCTCTACTATTTCTACTTGATTTGTGTTATGTGAGTGTGTGAAATGGATTAAACATTAGACCTTACATGGGGTATCAATCGCCCGGGGTGAATTTAGGGGGGGTTGTGGTTCGATTTATGGCTTACTTTGTTCTAAAAACTCACGCTTGAATATCACGACTAGATTATGGCTTAAAAACTTGATCACGACTAATCTTAACTGTGTTTTTATGCTATATAAAAGTGTTTAGAACAAATTTAAGGCAAAAAGTTTGAATCTTTAGGGATAAAAATCATTGTTTTTGAGTTTTAAAACTTGTTTTTGATTCGAAAAACACTAGGCGAGTTATACTTGAATTTCCAGGCGAGACAAAGAACAATAGGACAGTGGGTTTTTAGGTTAGTACAAACGAGTTAAAACTTGAATTCCAGGTGAAACGAAAGAGGGTTGTAGGCGAGTTATCACAAGGGTTTCTAGGCGAGTTACGTAATAGTTTTCCAGATGAGGTAGACAACACGATGTCAAAAGTCAAGCAAGTTAAGTGTTCGTAATTCAGGCGAGTTACGTGCTAGAACTCGGGTGAGTTATCCTAGGGTTTCTATGCGAGTTAAACATGGATTTTACAGGCTAGTTAACCTTTTAGTTTCATGTGAGTTAAGGCTATGAAGCTAGGTGAGTTAAAATCTTTGAGTTAGGTAAACTAAGTTTGTCTCAGGCGAGTTACAGTTTTACATCAAGACAAGTTAAGGTTTTGAACATCACAGGCGAATTAACTTCTTGTAATACTCAGGCGAATTAAAAACGAGAAAAGCAAGCGAGTTATACTCGTGGTTTCAGGTGAGTTGCGTGTCCAAACTAAGCGAGTTAAATCATGTCACGGGCGAGTTAAGGCTATATATTAGGCGAGTTAACTCAAAACCTCAAGCGAGTTAAAAACTAGCCCTAGATTCAATTTACAATTTTACCCTCTAATGAAAACAACATTTCACTATTTGTCCTAAGTTAACAAGAACTCAAACAAACATTTTCAAGGACTCAAAACAACAATAATTTAAAAACCACAACACATCACTTTATCTACTTAAAATCCTTATTCATTTCACACATCAGATACAATGGAAACTAAATATACTTCCTTCGTGTTCGGATTCAGAAAAATAAGAGATACAACAAATGCAAAAGCAAGCAAGGATTATGAAAGAACGTTGCATGAATAGTTTTAAAGCACTAAAAACAATATTTCAACTTCTCTCCAAGTTAGATCTATGTGGATCTAATATAGACTATGGATTCAAAAGGATACTCATCAGACTCTTTGGTGAAAAACATAGCACTTTCAAGGATACATTTTTTCACAACATGGATAACTTGGATAAGCAACTCAACAAAGAAACACTTCATGAGAAGGATTCCAAGTCTATCTTAAGTATGCTTACAACACAGTTTGAGAAGTTCTTTCATTTAAAGTTATTAAATCCTTCCAATATGATGGTCGAGAAACAAGAGAGAACTTTAAAGACTAAACTCGATTGGAAGCTCAATCTTTCAAAGAAATAATAATTCAAAACATGGAGTCCATTAAGAAATATATTGATGAAATAGCACTTCATGAACGATAGATATATAAAAGGTTAAATGAAAGAAAGTTGCAGACTTAAGATTGTAAGGTTATAGAGGTTAAAGCATTTGATGCTAGTTCAGTCTACATAAAAAGCAGTGGGACAGTATCAGGCGAAGGGAATGAAAGCAAAAATACTCGGAATGATACAGATGTTGATGGTGCAGATATCAGACCCTTCTATGACACAGAGTCAATGGCAGAGGTACCAAATATTGCTGACTATAATGTGTTTGCTATTGAAAAACCACATACTGAGCCACCCAAATTCATCAATGACACATATGTTATGGAAAAGGATGATAGCAATGGCAGGTATGAGTATGCTTATTTGTTATGAGACAATGATGTAAGAGAATCAAATACTTTTTGTCACCAATTCTGTTAGAAAAACATGAAGAGTTGCATTAGAACTTATTGAATTTGTTTGAATTTTGATGAACCAAATAGCACTCATTTTATCATGTTACAATATGTTTTACAGTGAAGTTTGTATTAAAGGGTGAAGTTTGTATAAAAGGATGTGTATAGTTGTACTCCCCTTTTGTTGCACAGTAATTGTAATAAGTTCAACTTTTTGGATTTTTTTTGTCTTGTCATTTGGTAACTATTCAACTAATAGGCATACATTTCCATTATAGCCATGTTTGTATTCAAACACTTTTGTAGATACGAGAAAGAGCTTATGCATCCAATCCAGAATCTTCTTGGAGAAGAGCTTGCTTGTGCAATGCTTATTCAAGTAAACATAGTAACATACCACCACTCTCTTTCTCTTTAGCTACCCTGTGATTTTAAGTAGTGTTGCTAAATATGTTTATTTTTTGTGATGACAGATTCAAAAGCTAAAACTTTACATTAAAACGTTAGTCTAGACAAAAAAATTCTAACTGATGTTGTATATACTATATGTTATTAATGGTAGTTATTTAAACAGGGCAATGCTTGAGCTGAACCAGATATTAAGGGCCAACAAGATAAACTTCGCCATTCTTGCTGCTCTACATCATTCTTTCTCTCCCATGGTGTGCTCATGTTATTGCGTGCGTAGGTCAAATAGGTATGCCATACAAGATGAATTCTATATTTTATTTCTTTTAAGTAACTATTATCTATAGTGTGTTACCTCTCTCTTCTTTAGTGAATGCCTTACATTCTAGGTTTGGGCATTTTTTATAATCATACTTCAAACTTTACTTACTAGTATCAGTTAGTTTGTAATTTAGGTTATATGTGGTATTAGTTTATCTGGTACGAGACTTGGTTATCTCAAGCTCTTTTGGTTTCAGGACACAAGGGCAGAAGGTAAAGGGAGAATCGCTCCAGTGCAAAGAAGACTATTAATAGTGGAAGTTAAAAAGAGAATTATGCAGTTCCAGAATTGCATTGATCAGGGCCTGGTAATTTTACTTTTCTATTACCCTTTTAGATGTGAACAGTGATATATATATATATATATATATATATATATATATATATATATATATATATATATATATATATATAACCGTTGGAATGTTTAGACATGAACTCTACTTGATAATGGTGCGTTAATTTGTTGCACCAAACAATGTTAGACCAAACTAGATTATATGGGTTGGTCTAATTGTATAGATGGGTCATACCCGTTAGGTTATGTGTTAGTTGCTTGGTCTCCAAGCCATGGTACTAGTAGTATATATACAAATACAATCTAATGTACAAGACATGATCATAATTATAATAATACATACCTTTGAGGTTTGATATGGTATTAGAGCCAAAACACTAAACAACCCTTTTTTCGGCACAATTCCGCCACTATTCACAATAGTTCACCAGAGTTTAATTCCGGCCACGTTTTTGCCTTTTTCGGCCAAACGACATCGACTTACGATAAACCAAAAACACCACTGTGATCCTTATATAATTCTGAAGAAAACCCTCCAATCAATTTTCATTTTCCGATCACAGTCGATAAAACACCACTGTGATCCTCATATAATTCTGAACAAAACACCACTATGGCTATGATTTCAGCTTTCACCACAGTCGATACAATAGCTCACAACTAAGTTCGCTTTTACCCCTTCACCCACAAATGATGGTTACTGGAAAACTATGATTAAACCATTCCTCATCACACAAAATTTGATGGGTTATGTGGATGGTTCAATACCGTGTCCATCAAAAACCTTAGTCGTTACCGAAGGTGTCGTTGTTCCAAAGGAAAACCCTAATTATCCAATTTGGGTATCTAATGATGCCCATGTCCGTATACTAATTATCTCTACAATTTTGGAAGCTTCTTTTCGCCATGTTTAAGGTACAACTTCTCAAGATCTTTAGTTGTCTCTTAAAAAGGAATATGCACCTCATTCCACATCTAAAATACACTCTCAAGACATAATTTTTGAGAATAGAGATGCATGGTGATGAAACTCATGATGCTTATCTAAATCGTGCTCAAGAATATGTTGATGCACTCGTCGCCATTGTTGAACCTGTAAAGGATAAAGATCTTGTTATGCTTATTGTCTCATATCTTTGTGAAGAATATAACAGCCTTAAAACCACAATCACTGCCCATCAAAGTCCAACTGCATTTAGCGAGCTTCAGGCACTCCTTAGTGATCATGATTATATGCTTGGAAAAACTCGTACACCTACTTCGTCTATCACTCAATCTTTTGTTGCAAACTATGCATTAGGCTCACCAAGCATACTAGAAGCTCGTCAATCTTGAATTTCAGAGTTGGCTGCACAATTGAGTGCTCTTGGATTCCTAGTGTCACCTGTTGCACCATCTGGTCCACAATCCTTTTATGGTGCTAACCCATCAAACAACAATAACAAGAGTAACAATAACAACAACCGTGGTAATCGCAACAACTCTCGTGGTAACAAAAACAACCGAGGCCGTTGTAATGGTCATTAATTTGATTGGGCGTCCACCCAAAACACAGTGTATGACACTTGCAATAGATGTGGTATTGGTCACATTCCATCACAATGCCCTAATCGTGACCCTACTACTATTTGCACTAGGCCATCCGCTAACTTTGCAAATACATGTGCTTAATCCTCTGATGCCTTTGTAAATTGGTATTCAGACACTAGAGCAAATAGTCATGTGACACCTGATTTGGAAGCGATGGACCATTCGGAGGCATATTATGGTGACGACGCACTTCATGTTGGCAACGGTAAGGGTCTTCCTATTTTTCATATTGGTTCATCTAAAGTTTACTCAATACAAAAAATGTTTTCTCTCAAAAACATTCTTTATGTACCAGAAATCTCTCACAATCTCCTTTTCAAAAATTTTGTCATGATAATGATGTCTTTTTTGAATTTCACACTTCTTAATTTGTTGTGAAGGACGAGTCTACACACATCACTCTTCTCACCGACCCCAGTATACGCAGTCTCTACACCATCACTCTTCCTCAACTAAAGTCGATCAATAAAGTATCTTTTTTGGCTATACGAGCTTCCCTAACCATTTGGCATAGATGGCTCATACATCCTTATCAACGTATTTTGCGCTCTATGCTTTCTAATTTTTCTCTTCCTGTTACAAATAAAAGTTTGTCAAGTTTCTTTAATTCTTGTCCATTGGAAAAATCTTCAAAACTACCTTTATTTGTTTCCGAATTTTGAAGTAATAATATTTTAGACTTGGTTTATTGTGATGTTTGGGGTCCCACACCTTTGTTATCTTTTGGAGGTCATAGATATTTTATGTTGTGTGTTGATCATCATTCTTGCTACATGTCGATATATCATTTAGCTCAAAAATCTGATGTGTATTACACTTTAAATCAAATGTTTGAACATCAATTTACCACAAAATTAAAGAATGTTCAAACCAATTGGGGTGGCGAGTTTAATTTAGCTTCGTTTTTCTCTTCGCTAGGAATTATTCACCGGCGATCTTGTCCTCATACAAGTGAGCAAAATGACTATGTTGAACGTCGCAATCGCCACGTTATGGAGACTGGTCTTACTCTTCTTGCTCAAGCATGTGTTCCTCAACATTTTTGGCTTTATGCTTTTGATACTATTGTTTACCTAATCAATTGCATGCCCTCTCGCACATCAACAAACATGTCACCTTTTCAACATATATTCAAACGGTCTCCCGACTACTCTTTTCTTCATG
Source organism: Tanacetum coccineum (assembly GCA_026074375.1). Classification (NCBI taxonomy): domain Eukaryota; kingdom Viridiplantae; phylum Streptophyta; class Magnoliopsida; order Asterales; family Asteraceae; genus Tanacetum; species Tanacetum coccineum. The sequence goes on from BQNB010036327.1 coordinate 17,171, forward strand.
TCTTTGGGTGCCTATGTTTTTCTCATCTTCGTCTATACAATTGTCACAAAATGGATTTTCGTTCCTAGTGTGTCTCACGACTACTAGTTTTAAATTTATAACACGAATTACCAAATAAGTAAAGAACACACGGGAAAGTATGACCCTTTCGTATGTAACTAGCTTGATGTGGTAAGCCGAGGTCGTTCAGTAGGATTTGGGTGTTTTTGGTTGTGAAGAATCTATGTATCAATAAGCAATAAGATGGTGGTATAATGGTTGTCACGTTCCACAATACCATAAAACATATAATAAGAATCAAATAAGCAAACTTGCAATCAATGATTAAAAACACTTGTTTGGAACTAATATTCATTTCAATGAAGTGTTGGAATATCAGGTAGATACTTAAGCAATAGCAAACAAATCAAAAGCATACAATTCCAAGTCAACGGGTAATATCATGAAATTGCATATAACACAGTTTAGATTAACGAACCCTTTCCACCTATGATCGTTATTATAAACCGATTCATTACAAGCCATTTGTTAGAAAGATGATTTTACCAATTTGTTCATAAGAGTCCTTTCGACCTATACTCTCGATTGAATCTTTATGAGTCAATTTAACTTGTTTATTCATGGTTGTCAATCATGAAATACCAAACATATACGCGCACTAATATTTGGAACAAACCACAATAAGAAATCCTTTCGACCTATAGATCCGGTTATGATTTACCAACAAGTTGTTAAGACATATATCAATTCAACCAAACTCATAAGCAAAATTATAATTTTATATTGCAAAGACCCAAACACTCCATATCAATGTTTACATCATTCCAAACAAGCAAAAGAAAACTACTCCATGATCATTTCAACAAAACTCAAAGTATCAACAATCATCTCAATCATAAACATTCTGAAAATATAAAAGTAAATTACCCAAGTGTGATTATAATAGGTAATGAAAGGATTTAGAGCAACAATCGACTACAAGCTTCGTATCAACCAAAAAATGGTTCCCAACACCTTTCTTGATGTTCTTGAGCACTACAATTAGAAATGGCAGAGGTTTTGAGGTCTTTTGGGAGTGATAATGGTGGTGGAAATTCGTCCTTAAGGTGTAAGGAGAATTATTAGTGGTGTAGAGAAGAGAGAATGGTGATTGGATGATGAAAAACAATGGTATGGGTACTCCTATTTATACTTGAAATGCCCTTGGCCACCAAGCAAGTTTCTTGGGCAAAAAGGGTTATAAAATGCAGGGAGAAGGGTTCTAGAATAGTCTTGATCGTTCCCACGTGATTTGGCATAAAGAGAAGCATTTAAAGTAAACTTGGAGAAGTCAGCGAAGCCCCAGCCGGGTAGCTGGATTTCCAGCCTTGCGGTTCGTGGTGAAATTTTCATCCAGCCTTGCGGCTGGCCACTCGACCCAAAGTACAACTTTCTTGATTTTGTGTTTTAGCTTTCCGTTTAAGTCGTACTTTGTCGTGGGTCATTATACTTTAATATAAATTTATTTAAGCTCTATCTAGGGCCTTGGAAGCTTGTATGGTTGACTCTTTTGCTCTTGAAAAGCTTCCCGAACTTGGTCTTTATGAGGGATTCTTCGTACATGCACAAATCTTTGTTTTTACTTCTTTTTCGTTCTTTTTTTTGCTTTTCCTGTACTTGGCTACAAATAAACTTGGAAACATACTTTGGTACAATTAAGTAACAAAAACATATATAAATAGCCAAATAACTTATGCAAAAGTACGGATAACACTTCAAAAACATACTCAATTTGAGCGTTATCAAATTCCCCCACACTTAAACTTTGCTTGCCCTCAAGAAAATCTAAGAAAAGAAAATACCTAAATGACAAAATAAGGTAAAAAAAAATGCGATGCAAATCTACCAATTACAAGGACGAGATAAGATTCATCGTTTTAAGCTTTTGGTGAAAAACCGAGATGTTTGACAATACCCAAAGGTTTTCTTGCTTGATTAACATTTCTAAGCACCTCACGAAAAAGGAATAAAGTATAATTCAATCAACACTCATTTATTTAGGTGGTGAAGTATATAAGAGAAATCACACTCATAGCTCAGTCGTGACCAAATTTATTACCATAGGCTTCTACAAGAAACAAAACTCCACCGATGTGGCGTAAGCACCAAGTGTACACATCTAAAAAGGTCTTTTATTGGGGTTGTGACGTTAGGCTTCGGGATAATAAAGGGTATGGATAAGTGTCGGAACCCAATATCACTTTCACTTCATTATTGAAACAAGAAAAATAAGATGAGATAAAATGGAAGAATTGTAGAGAGAGTTTAGAGAGAGAAACTAGAGAGAAAAAAAGAGTTGGTTGAATTCAAGCAAATGTGAAAAATACAAATGAGAATCAACACCATTTTCCATAGAGGAAAATGGTATATATACCCTACACAACTACATGGGTCGTGTGGGCTTTTACTTGGGCCGGGCTCAGGATTGACATGGGCTTTAGCCCGATACACATACAATATTAGCTTACATTTATGAGCCCGTTTACCCTTCTAGCCTATTACAACGTATAATTAATTAAGTGACCGAGACCTAATATAATGAACGAACTTCCTTGTTCGACTAATTATTTTGTGGCTAACAATATCCCCGAAGTGAGTTCATTGTTGGGGGGGAACCCCCCCACCCCCAATAAACTCCTTATCATAGGATCAATGAGATTGCTTTTGACATTAAGATCTTGTGGTCTTGGTCTCTGAATTCGTTTGTAGGGGCTTGTTCCTTAAGCTTTGTGGTGTTGATCTTGAGCCGTTGTCAGTGTCTTTTGACTTCGTCTTTATGTTCAAGGATCTTAAATTCTTATATCTTCCGTCTTGATCGTCTTTGCCACCTTGCGATCTTGTGTCTTGACCAACATGCTCATACTTTGCATCATCTTGAAAGCTTGCTAACAATCTCCCTTGATAGACTTGATATCTTTGAAGGAAGATCTTGTATATCAGAGTTTGTGCGGAAGTCTTTGTCTTTAATTCTTAAGCTTTCATGATTCTTGAATCTTGATGCTTATAGAATGTCTTTGTAGATTGAGCATGAGCATGTGGTAATGAATCCGACTTCAGCTGGAATGAGGCATCACCATCTCTATCTTTATGTATCCTGAAATAAAATAGTTAGCAATAAAGCGGGTGGACGAATATGGCTTTGTCATTCGTTCGGATTTGGTTAGATTAACCTCCGGTTCCGTAGGACGTTGTATACAGTATTTAATACTGTATCCCTGTGATCAGGTAGATTCAAAGAATCTCCTTGAGAGGGTTTCCAGCTCAAAGCGTAGGGTCTTCTAACACAGATGTATTAGATTTACCATGCTTGCTTTGTTCTCATTACCGGAACGTCTCAAAGAAGACAACACGGTAGACGTGAATCCAGATAGTTACTATCTTTTGATTTAAGCCCGTAATTCATTTCCTGATCAAGTTTGATTCTCATTTATCGCACCTTCGTTTTTCTTTCCAGTTGGACACAAGTTTGTTTATTATAAGATATCTCGCAAAGTCACCGACCAGAGAGCTTGTTTGATGTGGTCAAGCCAGGATTCCTTCTCATTGTGAGGACATAAAGTATCACTCGGTCTGTTTCTCTGGCAGATTCACAAGGATAATGCGTCAGGACTCTCGTGTGACAGCTTGTGAACTTATTGATGTTCAACAAAGTGTTTGTCATGGATTTGTGTCCTAACGAGATTTATTTGTTGATCTCTTGGCTCTAGACTCGATTAGTGCGTTCTTGGTTTTTAGTTAAATCGGAATGGCTGGAGCGATGCCACCTATTTAATATTTAAACTAACTGTAGTGAGAAAGTTCAATGATGTCGTGTGTATCTCTATGACAAGAGACAAGTTTATTTTGATTTGTTGAGAAACTAAATGGATGGAGGGCTGTGCATTGCATCACTGGGTCCATGATGGTCGTCTTCAATGTCAGCTAATCAACATTGTGATGTCTGACAGCATATGTATTGACAGGTTTCTGCCTATGTTGTGTGGTGGGCTTCTTTCTTTTCACCCTTATCCATACATTTTTTTATTCTTCAAAACCTTCTATGCTTACCAAGACGTCATTACTATCACGTTGCTGTGATTGTTCAGTGTTAGCTCAATCTTAGTTGGTATTTCTTTCCTTTATAACTTTCTATCTTAATCTTACTATGGACTGCTATTTCTATCTATGGAGTTGTCATTGGTAGTCCCCCTCCGGTTCTGGTTGGATCATAGGACAAATACCTAACCTTACCACCTTATGTCTTCAGAATCGTCATGAAATAAGATGTTGTAGGGTATGAGATCGAAGCATGAAACCGTTTCCGAATAGCACTTTGAGTCTTTTAGATCACATTTTTATTCAATTTTTCTCCCCTTTTTTAACTTCTCAGTCACTTAGATTTGAAAATTCTGTTTTGTGATTAAAATTTGTCTTGAAAAAAGGCCATGGGGAGAAAAATGTTTAAGCTTATCATGAATTATTTGGAACTGTGGTCATCTTGCTTCCCCCTCATTTTACATATGTTGTGACACCAATAAAATGTACCAAGTTGTAAATCGATATTAAAATTAAGGTTTGATCACTAGTCATCTTATATACATCATTTCTATACTTGAATTGTCATTATTATCTTGTGTTATTAGAGGACTTTTTGGAGATGGTTTGAATACATAATATATGGTCTGTGAGAGATGATGTATCCAAACTCATTAAACTTTTGGGGTGTTTTTTCGAAAAACTCCCCCTTGAAGATGGAGTGTTGAAAAACAAATTTTGAAAGATTATGAATCGTCATGAGAAATCTTGAAAAATTGTGTTCAACATTTTGAAAAACATGATGTTAGAAGACTTCTCTTCTAACTCTAAGGGTAAGTGCACTTATGCGTACACTATCCTTTTCTTGAGCTTAAAACTTTGAATGTCTTGTAAGAACAGCTCAAGACCGAGAAAAGTTGAATTTCTCGTTGTTAGGATAAGTTATCTTTATAGATAAACTTTCCTTTATTTGAAGTCCGGGTTACGTACTGATATTTGCACATAAGCCATCAAGAAAAATTAGAAATGACATGTTTTGAAAGCATTTGAAACTCCTGTTCGAACTTCATTTACACGCCCGTGTCGATATTAATCAACATTTCTAGGTACGTAAATGTTATCGATTCCAAGAGACATGTCGAGAAGAATATTTTTTGAAACATTTTCTGATTTTTTGATTTTGTATTTTCTTTTTGAAATTTTATATTTTTGTATTTTTCTTTTTTCAAAAATATGTACATGTTGATGTTTGATGAAGTATCAAGCAGATTCTTTTGTCAGAACCTCCAGTTCTGCTGGAGTCAAACATCTCATACCAATTCGTCTGACGAGATACTGAAACCTTTCTTCGGGAAGGGCTTTAGTAAACATGTCAGCCAATTGGTATTCAGTTCTGACAAAGTACAATTCAATTATACCGTTTTCAACCTGTTCTTTGATGAAATGATACCGAGTATGGATGTGCTTGGTACGGGAGTGTTGCACGGGGTTGCATGATATTGCTATGGCTGACTGAGAGTCACAATACAATGGTATTTTGTTGTAGTTGAAGCCATAATCTTGAAGCTGTGTCCGCATCCACATTACTTGAGCACAACTTGCAGATAACGCCACGTATTCAGCCTCTGCTGATGACATTGCAGTACAGTCCTGCTTCTTTGACATCCAGCTGACTAACTTATCACCTAGGAACTGTATTCCTCCAGAAGTGCTTTTGCGAGTATCAAGGCAACCGGCATGATCGGCATCTGAAAAAGCTATTTCAAAGCCAGAACCCTTCGGATACCAGAGTCCCATGTGAATGGTACCTCTTAAGTATCAAAAGATCCTTTTAAGCTCTTTGAGGTGTTTTTCAGTCGGTCTTGCTTGATATCTTGCACAATAACATACAGCTTGCACTATGTCTGGTCAACTAGATGTCAGATACATGAGTGACCCGATTTTGCTACGGTAGTTAGTTTGGTCTACGGGTTCACCACTCAAGTATGCATCTAATTTAGGTTTCGTAGCCATTGGTGTACCAATGCTTTGTCCTTTTTCCATACCATATTTTTTCAGAATCTCTAAAGTATATTTGGCCTGATGATGCAGGCCAATTCCTAGACTTTTGGTTATTGATCTTAGGTTTTTGTTTGCTACCATTAGCTGTGCTTTGTGATCTAGCAGAAGGCATCACACTAGGTTCTGAATTCCTGTTGCTTTCTTGTGTCTTTTTCTTAGCTTCCTCTAGGTAGTGATTATGAACCATGTTATTTTAGCTATACCTAGATACGCCAGGTGCAATCATGTGATGTGGTTTTTGGCACAGCAGGATTTTTTCCTTAGGCCAATAATGTGTAGTGACTGGTTTGAAAAGCGTTATTGACATCAACTTGGGAGGCAAACCATTGCTTTGAAATTCTAGGTCGTTCAGACTTAAACGCAGTCGGTTGTCTAACAACTGATTGGTTTCTACGTGGTTGTAAAGCCGGTTTCCCTAAGATTGACGATTTTGCAAACTTAGTATTCACACTATTTCCTGTTAATTTCCTTAACTCATTTTTTAATGCTGCAATTGCAAACCCTTTTTCCTGAAGTTGAGCTTTGAAGTCATCATTTTTTGCAATCAAAGAAGTTGTGTGTTCTATGTTCTTAGCTCTCGTTGTCTTGATAGAATCATACATTTCTTTGTAATGCTTTTTCAAAGTCTCATTTTCCTTAAGTAACTTAGCCACTTTATGTTCCAATTCGATGTTTATTGTTTCAATTACATCTGTGTCATGTTTAACTTTGGCTTCATTACTTTTTACTTTCGAAAATTGACCATGTTGCCCTTCTTTTAAAACTTGATATTTGAGTTCAAGATTAACACAATGTGCTTCCATTCTTGAAAAATCTTTTTGAAATTGGGCAACTGTCTTTTTGAGATGAATATTTTCAGATTCAAGAGATTGATTTGAGAGTTCAGTTGTCTGGTTATCAGTTAATTTAGCAGGCAAAGGACATGTGTCATGACATTGTTCAGCATTCTGGTCAACCTGTCCTTCATTATTGAATTTAGGTTGCTCAGTATGCTGTTGTCCAGTAGCAAAGATATTGATTTCAGCAGTTGTTTGTACCTAGCCTTTGGCTCTTATCATGTTATGGTCTGATATCTGCGATCATCCGGCATGTGCTTCATGCCCTATCGCTGCTTGTATCCTGCTTTTGGCTTCTGTCCCAATGCTTTCAGTGTTAACCAAACTTGCCATTCACTGATTTTCCCGTTATCAACCTTATTCCTCTGCTGTCTGTATCTGTCTTCATTCACCCAGTGTCATACTCTCGTTATGCTGTGGCTCTTTTCAATCGACTTCTTAAACAGATTCCATGTGTTGGCTCAGTGTGTCACGGAATTCTAGAATTTCGAGACGAGTGTAATGTAAGGATTTGTTGGGTATATGTCAACATATTAATTCATCCAACTAAATCCGTGATCTAATGAACTTCTGAAACTGTGTCTCGAGTACTCTAAAAGCAGCCATGGATCCAATCTCTTAAAATTCTTCTTTGTCAAGTTGCTTTTCTAGTTGATCCATGTTTAGTACATTGCTGCCTATAAAAGTTTCCACATCTTGACCAAAGAGTTGTGCAAATGCACGTTTGAATACGTACTGATTCGAGTTCCTTTTAAGTTGTCATGTGAAAGATGCTTGAGGTGTGAATGAAGTTTTCGAAAAGATACCATGCAACTTTCTTTTGCTTTGTCTTGAATTTGTTGCATTTGTTGTTCTTCCGAATTAGAACACGAAGATAAAGTATCTTTCGTTTCCATTTTACCGTGAATTGAAGTGAAAATGATTTGTAGGATCTTAAGCAGGTAAAGTGATTGTTGTTGTGGATTTGAATCAATTAACGTTCACGGGATTTTACAAATCTTTGATTTAAACCGAGAAAAAATCGTATTTTACAAAATCAAGAAGAAACTGTAAAACAAAAATGAATTGATGTTGAAATCGTTGTTGTCGTTGAAGAACTTGAACTTTCGTTAACGATTTGTTGAGCAAAAACGATGAACGGTGCACAAACTTTTAGCTTGAAATGATTAACGGTTGATGAAAACTCAAATATGGACTAACGGTGCAATTTCTTACAACTAAAGGGCTAAAATTGAATATAAACTAAGTAAAGAAAAAAAATTGAAAACAAAGATCTAAAAATGAAAATGTTTTAAAAAATTAAAAGGTTAGTATTAAAAATGTTCCAAAATCTAAGGGCTAAAAAAAATGTTGTTATTAATACAAAAAAAAAATAAAAAGAAAAAAAAAAAAAAAAAACAAAAAAAAAAAAAAAAAAAAAGGCTGTTGGTTTAATTAAATTAAAGGTGAAACTATAGAAAATAAAGGGTTAAAAATGAAAATTTCATAATTTTAAACAATATTAAAAAATCATGCACGTGTTTTTATTTTCTTTTTTTTTTCTTAATCCTTCTTCTTTGTTTTGAAAATTGTAGAAATAAGAACGACGATTGATTTGATCTTATGAACCGGTACGGTTATCGTCGGTGAAATCCGAATATACCACGTTGATCGAAAAGATGTCACGATCACGATGGTATAAGTCTTAAGTCGTGTAGTCAACCGATACTCGAAACCGAAAACCGAAAATTTGTTAAAACGTTAAGATTTTTGTGTTCCACTCGTTCGGTCCAAGTATGTTGGAGCTCGTTCGGTTGTAAAAGTTAGGAACTCGTTCGATCCTCTTTGTTTTTCTACTCGTTCGATCCTTGATAGAAGTTCACTCGTTCGATCCTAATAGAAATAAGCTCGTTCGATCCTTTGAAGGAGTAAGCTCGTTCGATCCTTTGAAGGAGTAAGCTCGTTCGATCCTTGAAGGAGTAAACTCGTTCGGTCCTTGAAGGAGTAAGCTCGTTCGATCCTTGAAGGAGTAAACTCGTTCGATGCTTACTAGTTCGATGCTCACTAGTTCGATGCTTACTAGTTCGATGCTCACTAGTTCGATGCTTACTAGTTCGATGCTCACTAGTTCGATGCTCACTAGTTCGGTCCTTGTGAAGTTTACACTCGTTCGGTCCCCTAGTTTTCGACTAGTTCGGGTGTGTCAAAATACCAAACACCTTGAGTGCGCCTTTGTTGTCACTTGTTGTAAGCCGAGTAAATCACCAAGAAAACCCAGAAAATAAGCTTCGACAAACACTACAAATTAGCTACAAAGAAGCTTGTTTGTCTAAGCTTTAAGCCACGAAAGTACAACAATAATAAGCTGTAAAACAATTTTCTTATTTCTTTGTAAAGGGATTTTTTTCTAATTTAAGAGTTAATTATGTGGTCTTGAAATGCAAAAAAAATAAAGCTTATTCTATGTTTTTAGCATATAATGTCACAACCACAACTCACGCCAAAAACACCCACAGTGGCAAACATTTTTTTTTTACAATTCAAAATAAGCACACAAAGAAGAATATCCGAATAAAACATCTAAATCAATAATTCAAACAAAAAACCACAAACATAATCACTAACCACCGTGGCGAATGATACCAAATGTCGGAACCCAAAATCACTTACACTTCATTAATGAAACAAGAAAAATAAGATGAGATAAAATGGAAGAATTGTAGAGAGAAGTTAGAGAGAGAAAGGTAGGGAGAAGAAAAAGATGGAAGATTACTTGCAAAATTACAAATGAGAATTAACAAGAATCAACAAGAATCAACAAATAATCAACACCCTCTCCATACTTGGAGAGGGGTATTTATACTTAATACCAAGAGGCTTTCATGCCTTGGTATTTCTACGGGCCGGGCTCGGGATTACTTGGGCTTTCGCCCGGATACCACGTGACCCTGGTTAGATTACATGTACGAGCCCGTTTACCCGTGTAGCCTATTACAACGTATAATTAATTTAGTGACCGAGACCTAATATAATTATGAATGAACTTCCATTGTTCGACTCAATATTTTGAGGCTAACATAAGCATACTACAATCATAATATATCATAAACATTCTGTATTTTAATTAAAACCCTAGATCCATCATAATTAGGGTTACATGAATACATTATTTAAACTAAGAATTTAAACCACATACACTACATTGATTAATAGGTCCTATACATCATAATTCTTGGCCAACTCTTGATCAAGATTCATTGGTTCCTTGTTCTTAGGCTGGGAAATCTGACACAAAGGTTTTGGGGGCTGCTTTATCGCGTTCTAGGGGCGTAGGGTTAGGATAATGGACTAAAATTTGGGTTTAGGGCTTTTACCTTAAGGCCGTATACTAGTACTAGCCCAACTACAATTGTTTTAGATATAATTAAAGTCATTTTTTTTAACCAAGGGCCGATGGCCTAATCCTTCTTAATATATATTAAAGATATTATTATATATTATATACTATATTTAGTTTATATCTAAATTTTTTAATTATTTTATTACTTACTATATTACCTTAAGTTTTTATAAAAAACCTAAGCTAGTTTGATTTAACTTTTTTACTTAAACCGCTATTATACAAAATCTTTCTAAATATAACTTTCATTTCCACCAAACCACTTCTATTTTTAGAAAGTTTTCTACAAACTCTATATCGTCACTCACAATGCTTCCTTTCCAATATACTTACACTTCATATAAACGCTTAACCTCTTAAAAACCAAGAATTGGCGTAGCAATGCATGCTACACGTCTTTCATTTCCATTATCACCACATGTGAACAAATGGAATACTTAACAACCAAATTTCATATGACACAAAAATAAGACTAATTCATTACCTCTAAATCTGACATCTGGACATAGAAGTAACCCACTAAACTAACATATAGAACACATAACACGCAAGAAACATACAAAATGGACACTTAGCCATTTCTAAAGGTATAAACTAACCTACTCAAATCACGGTTGTCACAGGAAAGTACACAAGTCTCCACCAACTAGAATTAGGGTCTAAACAGTCTCCAAGGCAACATGGGTGACATTTGGTTTATTGGGTGATATAAAGGGTAAGGATAGACATGGGATACACTTTTAAATGGTTGTTAAGATAAAAACATGAAATAAATAGTCTAAAGTAAACTAAGGTTGTCATAACTTGCTACTGTCCTTCCAAGGTCTAAAAGTCTGCGTTCAAAAACTTGATCTTCAATAATGGGCTACTATGTCCATTTCTTTTTACTTGTTGAGAATGGCTTGGTGCAATAATGGGTACTAGCTCCATTTTTTTTTTGCACCATCTTTACATTTTTTTGCACATGGGTGGCTTTTTAGTTGCACCCTCATTTTTTTCTTCATGATAAATATGCAAATGCTACAGGAGTTTATATCTTTAATTATTTCCCCTCCAACATCCAATATTATACGCACATCCCCCCACTTGAGATGAACAGTAGAATGTGATGTATTAAGGGGGGCCTTTATAGATCATAACTGATTGGTCTTCCATGAATGCATAAAGTTTTTGTTCCCATTCCCCCGAACCACGGACTTAAGTAGCCAGAGATTTCAACACAAAGAAAATAAAGACTACATGGTAGGCTAAGGTAAAATGGTGTAACGAAACATATATTGTTTTTATAGGATTGTCTTGGACATGTGATTAGGGGTTCTAGCACTGTAGTGAGCACACACTATGGTTTTACACGGGGGAGGGCGACAAGTCAGTGTGACAAGCGATAAACTCACACACCACACATAGGCCTTTTTGGGTGATTTCTCATAAATGTTGCCTTTTTGAAATAGTCTATTCCAACTATACCAATTGGTCTTAACCTACGTATGTTACATGTCAAGTTCTAAAGTCTACAATACTACCGGCACTCTCATGTATTTGGTGGATTTTATGTATAATAGATGAAAACAGAATATTAGGCTTAATCTCACCAAATTAATTACAGGATAATAATGTGCTTGGCAAAGATTTATTCTAGTTTAGTAAGAAAAACATGTCAAAATTTTAAAATTGGCACCATTTTTCAAAGAAAACTAGGAAATCGAAGGTAAATATAGGTCAAGTGGTAATTCTACTCTCATCCCCCCACTTGGTTTGTACAATGTCCCTATTGTACAATTAAGAAAATGTAATAATGAAATAAGAGTAGAATTATAGCAAAAGACTCCCCTGAGTGTTTCTCTCTTCTTTGAGTGATAAACGCAAGAGCTGACTTCTTGCAAAGTATCTATAGAACTACCTCGTTTCCCCTGAAATCACTAGACAAAAAAGAGAATGAAACGTTCATGGATAATATACACTAAAATCTAACTCACTTTCTTAGAAATCACGGTTGCCGCTAGCATATGCAACAAGCCTTTTAAACCACTTGGTGTCCCAAGTTGACGAGTGAAGTCTCGTGAGGGTTTACAAGGAACACATCCACAAAGTTCATTTACTTATACACGGTTTTTGAAAAGGTTTCAAACTTATTTTTAATTTTCAGAAAAGGTTTGCGGCGTAACCATGGTATTGGTTACGCCGTAAACATGTAAATTTAAAATTTTATATTTGAACTAAGAAGGTTACGGCGTAACAAGTACAAGACTTTACGCTGTAATAATATCTATTACGGCGCAACCTAAGTGGTTACGCCAAGACAGAACCTTACTACCATATGAATACGAATCAATGGGACTTGAATTCCATTTTCTTATAGAGAGAACCTGCAAAATAAAGTTAGAAACCAACGAAAACCAACTAATATGCAAAAAATAAAAGACGGGTTGTCTCCCGACAAGCACTTTTGTTTATTCCGAGTCTTTAAGTTAGAACTCGAAGACGCTTACTTCTTTTACGGATCTTTTCCACTGTCCACTTCCTTTACGTTCATGTCCCTGAATCTGACCACACTTTTCTATTCGCCAACTGATAAAGCAGCCATTAGTTCTTTAATGACGCAAATTGAAATTTGGCCTCAGTGTCAAAGAGTAATCTCCTTTACGTCAAGAATAGTTTTTTTAGTATACCATTGGTGGGATATTTACTCTTTATTTCGAATCCAAGTTGTGTCTGTTTCCTCCTCCTCCTCTGATTTTTGATCATGCCACCAATAGGTACTATCCCCTTGTACTTTCTTGTAATTTTCTCATATATCTTCTAGCATATGTCCTTTCTTCCCTACTCTTAATTCATATTCATCTGCTAATTGGTCAATTTCTAGATCGAACATCCACTTATAGTCATCAAAACTCCTTTCTCGTGGGTCTTTAACTACATCCTCTTGAAAACAATCAATTAGCCATATTTTGAGTAGGGATTTTTTCACTGGTTCACTTACGTTTGTGTGTCCTACCTTTGTCAATAACCAATCCTTGAAAGGGTAGTCTGGGTCTTGATTGAGGAGGATGGTGTTGCTGTCCTAGTGGCTTAGTAGTGAGCTTCCTTCTATCTCTGAGGAAGCCTCCTCTAGCTCAGACTCAATGTCTATGGTGACAGGTTTATGAGCATGTCCAACTATCAAGTAAGGGTTATCTTATGGTGGAACGAGTGATGATGCAATGGGTAATGGTTAGGGAATCTTTGTCTCCCTAAAATCCTCAAAAGATTCCAACTCAGAAGTCGTAATAGTTAGCTAAGTAATCAATGCCTCACTACAATTTTATAGGGTATTCACGGTAATGGGTAGAACTCGGAGGTTCGTGCGCGTGGCTTTGAGATAGTCTATGAATCAATGTGAGCTGGGGTAGATATGACCTGTGATAACACGGTAAGGGTATAAGTTCTCCCATAAAATAATATTTCTCAAATTATCAACATAACTTGCTTTTTATATTAGTATCCTAACATTACGTTTTAACATTAGGTGTTTGTAACGTATATTTTATATCACATTATACATATTATATATATATCTTGTATATATATATATATATATATATATATATTTACACATATATATATATATATATATATATATATATATATATATATATATATATATATATACACATATATATATATATATATATATATATATATATATTATATATTGCATGTATATATTATATATTCACTTAAATTATTAGTATATATATCAGAAGATAACGAACGGCAATTAAGCACTAGCAAGATCAAATAATAGAACAAGCATCTTAGGGAAACATGCAATACTACTAAGGAAGCATGGCAAACACTAGGCAACCAATGATAATCTAGATCTCAACACTCGCAAGCAATTTCATGTAACAGCACAAGGTGAAGGTACATACTCTGTCAGTATATACGTTCAGGTCAAATCATTTTAGGCGTCTTAGTATTATACTTCCCCATCTATATATACATATACATATTATACATTGACATTATATAACATATACTATATTATAACAATATATATATATAATATATATATATTATATAATATTATTTTTATATATATATATATATAAATAGTATATTATAAACATATATATATCTATATATCAAACTTATATTATATTTTAAATATACCAAGAAAGTCGAAGGCAATTAGCTACTAGCAAGATCAGATAATAGAAACAAGCATCCTTAGGGAAACATGCAATACTTACTATGAAGCATGGCAAAAACATAGGCAAACCAATGATATTAGATCTCAACAATCGCAAGCAATTTCTTGTAACAGCCAAGGTGAGGTAATATCTGTAGTATATACGTTCAAGGTCAAATCATTTTCAGGCGGTCTTAGTATCCTATACTTCCCCCATCAACATAACTTAGGGAGGTTACCCCCATCATTTCGTTGTCCCTCATAAATTAGGCATAGTTGATCAGGCTATGCATAATTTAAGAACTACCCCGAAATGGTCAGGCTAATCAACTTCCATCATGTTTAAGGTTTTTACGAAAATTTAAGTTTGGTTATAGTCGCATTTTTATTTTAGAAAAACGGGCATTCTCTATAAACTTGGCTCGGATACCAATCTGTCACACCCCAACAATGGCGAAAATACGAGAATGTGATATAATGATTTACATAGCTCAAGATATAAGATCATACCATACAAGGTTTATAAAGACTTTAGCTTTTCGGATAGATGCACCATTTTCATTTTAGATCGAATGCACAAGTCTCTAGATAAACACCCCATGAATGTACGTCTTTAGTTCCCATTACTCTTAATTAACCTTGGTTGAAAACACACCTGAAAATGATACTCGAAAAGGTCAACATAAAGTTGGTGAGCTCGTAGGTTTGATAACAACCCAGTTGATGTGCCATAGTTTTAAAAGGTGGACAAATGTGCAATATGACAGTGAATACATACAAAAATTAGGGGGAAAAAAAATTGATTGCCCCCACTAGCAACTCCATGTCTATATCATAGATATCAGATCCATGAAAATTTCCACTAGTTTTAGCATACCAACATAATGACTCCATAATACTCTTAGATCCATAAATACATAACAAATTTAGATACCGACACTCTCAAATATCCAAGCACTTAAGTTACTCGCACCTAAAGCCTACCAGCTGGAGCTATACATAGGGCGGAAGATCTACAAGATCACAAGTTCACAAGATCACAAGATTACAAGATCACATGTCCCACACAGCAAGATCAACGAAATCTCATGTTATTCACATAGCATTCATAGGCACATAACATTGTCCAAAAGATCAAAGTTTCGCACAGTAAGAAAACAAGTTCAAAACAAATTTGAGTATCATTTTCCCCCAAACAGAAAAGAGTTAAAATGTAGTGGCTACGGACTCACTCAAAAATTGATAGTAGTGGACAAGATCACCTATACACTAAGCACTATGTACCCGGGCCATGATAATATATAAGTTCAGCTTAGTATTATGATATACGAATTTGTTTTGGTTGTACAAACGTTTGCATTAAAGTTCGCGAAAAGTTCTCATTCTTATTATAAAACATTTTGTATCAAGGTTGTGTGGTAACTAGGTAAGATGACTCGATGCACTTGGGCTAAATACGATATTCACACATGATGCTCAAAAATAGAGTTCGTGTTTCATGATGAGATAGAACGTTCAAAAGATCTGAGGAGGATCCGACGAGAAGTGATTAAGAATCTAAAGATCGGAAAATAAAAGGAAAAATAGTTCCACAATGATAAAGCAATAATGTTATTTATAATAAAATAATAATATTTTATTAATTCGTCTTCTTATCGGGCTAAAAAGGGTAAGTATGAATCCTTTCCTAGTTAGTACGTTTAAGTTCAATTGTTTCAACTTTGAAACTTAGCGATTTATAGAATCTAATTTCGTCCTTTTGTCGGAACAACTAGAAAATAGGCTTTTTCCAAGATATTTTCTAAGTGTGTCACGTTTTATAAAATTTCGACATGGCCCGTCGTTTGTAAGGGTTTTCCCAAGGTTTTCAAACCTCAATTTCAATCATTTTCTAAATTTTAATAATTTCGCAACAACACCAAGTTTATTTATTTTTACGACGATCCATTAACACACATATTTCCAATAACTATTAAGCCGTTTTAGTTTGCTCGAGTACAAGTCCATTAACAAATCCAATAGTTAGCCCGAAATCCAAGTATTGTTCTAGTCTATTATAACATTGGCCTATTAAAAGTTTCTTAGTTAGCTCGATAATATGACAAGTATAGTATATACATCTTATTAGGCTTTTCGGCCCAATAAGCCTACTATAGTATTTTAAGTACCAAAATAGGTCAAAATAGTTTAATAAGCTATAGAAAGGTGTAAAGATCTCTTAATTAAAAGTAATAAGTCATGGAATAAGTCGTAGCTTATTCTTCTTATTGGGTCGCGAGCCTAATAAGCTCAAAAATCTCGAAATAAGCTAGAAATAGTTTGTTAAGTTCAAAACTAATTTGTCAAATGAGCAGCGAAATAAGTGCTTAATAAGTACACAAATAGGTCATTTTCGAAATAAGCCAAGACCTCGGACCCTTATTGGGCCGAGTCCAAACTTAGGCCCGTTAAGACCAAAAGAAACCATATAACCTCAAAACCAAAAATATATGCAATAAAATAAACTAATAAGCTTTTCATCAAGATACAATAAGCTAATAAGCTAATGAAAAGCAGTACGAAAACAATAATGGGTCGAGCCCTAGAACCCTTTTTCTTTTCCTTGTTCGGCCGAAATCGAACAAAGCCCCCAAAGACCACAAATAAGCTTAAAATAAGTCTAAATATGTTATAAACTCACAAAATAAGCCCGATCACAAAATAAGCTAACGAAATAAGAACAAGGGTTTCAAAATAAGTCGAATAAGTCATGGGCCGAGCCCATGACTTCCCTTTCATTCGTTATTTTGGGCCGAGATACACCACGAGCCCACGAACCACAATAAGCCCATGACAAGCTTATTTTTAAGCTAGGGCTTTTCGGACAAGAGTAAATAAGCACGAATAAGCTCTAGACACTACATGACATGTTACCACCATGACCATGATATAGAAATGACCAACCCTTGTTTTCTTTCTTTGTTCACGTCAAAACCAAACGCACCCTTTTAGAACCCTTTTTTATTTTAGTTTTTATTTTTAAAACAAACGCCTTGTACAACTAGTTTTAGATCATCATGTTAACCACAAAAGAACAAATATTTAAAGATTTTGAAGACTTGTAAGTTTGTGGGTTTCGGTTGGAATTTAGACGCGAGAAACAACCCAAATGTTGTTTTTGATTACCCAAACTACTCAAAAAACGACCCTTGAGTGTTCTTGACTCTTTAATCTTGATCAAAACTTAAAAAATGAAATGCTTTTTATCCCCCCCCCCCCCCACCCCCCCCCCCCCCCCCCCCCCACCCCCCCCCCCCCCCCCCACATATTATGTTTCTTGGCTTGTGGTTTTCGTCCGATTATAAGAGGGAGAAGGGAGAGAGTGTTTTTCTTTGTCTTTGATTTCCAAACATGCAAGATGTGTGTGAGAATTTGAAATGTATAAAGACAAAAGAAGGGAGTTACATGGAAGTAAAAGTTTAGCTCCCATGTTCCCTTGTATGATAACCGGTAATCTACCCAGGGTTAAGTATTATAAAATATTATGGTTTTGTATTTTTAAAGTCTTTCGATTTTGTCAGTTTTCCTGATGGAAGCTGAAAAGATGACTTATGTTGACTAATTTGCGTAAAAACGGTTTCGGTTTAACCGGGAGTTTGATGGAATATTGAGTTCGTAAATGAATCTCTTTTGATTCGTTTTTCTGTTTTAGTATGTTTTTGAGGTTTTCTGTGCTTTCTAGGAAGTTTTCCCGCGATTTGCGAAAACTCGTCACGCAGCGCGTACCGGCACGACGATTTAATTAAGTGTGGAGGTTTATGATGTTTGGAATGTGTTAATGGGTTTATTGATTTAATAAATTCATAATTTTGAAGTAACATTGATATAAAGTGTAAATCGTGAGTGTGAGATTTAAGGTTTATTTGAAAACGGTTGTTTCCGTGGATTTCGGTAAGTAACTGTAGCAGTCGTAAAAAGGTGAAATTTTGGGCAAATGCGAATTGTCAAAACCTATTTTGAGGTTGAAAGTGTTTTTAAAGTGATGAGCAAGGTTCGATCAAGTTTTGTTAAAAATTTCGTATTTTCGGTCCGGAGTCGGCTTGTAACTGCTCAAAATGGATTTTTGAGCAATCTAATGTGATCGGTGTCATGTGAATAACCCAGGTTTATGGAAAAATAATTTTTAACGCAATGAAAATATTAACAAAGTTAGGTTGACGTTTTAAAGATAAGAAAATGTAGCTTTTAAGTGATCTCGACACGAAAAGAGAGACCCGAAACCTTCCCTAGGATTCCTTGTAGACGTGTGTAAGCAAAGGGAACAACAAGGCTAAATTTTAGCTAAGTTGTCCACCCTTTGTACACATTTATGCTTCCATTCACCTCATTTTCATATACATGCACCTTTCAAAAATTTGAAAACAAAAAATATCATCTCCTTCCTTCCTTGTGGTTTCGACGAGCACACACACACATACACTTTTGATTTTTGAAGATTTATCAAGAGCGGGGTTATAAGAATTGATAGTGGGTCATTATTGGTTGAACACAAGTTATTTCATAAGGTTTTTGGGGTCAATCTTCTCGGTCCATAACTCGAACCAAATCAGCATTTTGTAGTTTCTACAAACTTAATTTTATTGTACTTTAGCTTCTTTTGTATGTTAATGCTAGTTGTACAATAGGTTGGTATTGGTTTCACTACTATGATCGTCGAAAAAGTTAAGTCTTGATGTTTAAAAAGGGGTGTTTGTTCGTGTGTTATATGAACAAAATAATAAGGGTTTTAAGTTTGAACATAATGGTTGTTGTGGTAATTTTTCTTTTTGTAAGGATGATTATTTTTAAGCTTATGGCTTATTCAATAAGCTCATAGAGCTTATTTGGTTTCCATTGGGCTTCCAACATGGGCTTGGCCCATTGGTTCTGTTCGTTGGGCTCGACATGGGCTCGGTTGGTCAACTGAGGCCCAACCGAGGGTGCGTTGGGTTAAGTCCGGCCCACCAAGGGTCCGTTTGGATTGGTAAGGCCTGATAAGGGTGTGTTTGGTTACGCGGCCCAAGTAGGGTGCGCTTGTTTGTCACGGCCCAACGTCGGGTGGGTTTCGGCCCTTCTAAGGGTCCGTTTGGTTTCGTTTGGGTACCGCTATGGGCTCGGCCCATTTTGATCTTGGCTTATTGATTTTGGACTTATATTTCCGGCTTATTCGGTTTAAGCTTTCTTCCATTATGACTTATTTTGAGCTTGTGATTTTCGGCTTATATAAATAAGCTTATAGCTTATTTGGATTTCGGATTTATATATTAAGTTTATAGCTTATTTGATTTTCGAGCTATGTAAAAAGATATATTCAAAGAAAAATATGTTTTAAATATATATTTTAAATAGTGGTGCTGTGATTCGGCTTAATAGACTCAAGGTCCATTGGGTCTTGGTATATATATTTTGGGTTTATGAAAAAACATATGGATTAAGTTATGATATCGGGCTAAGTATTTAAATCCGTTAAATGGGCCTTGGGGGCCCAATTTGAAAGTAAGTGGGACTCTGAAATTTGAGTTGGGATTAAGAGGCTTTTTGTAGGAATGGTCGATGGAAAGTGTTGTGGTGTGAGATCCCCCCCCCACACACCCTGCATACAAAACAAACCCACAAACCTACCCGGATTATTTTGTTACGGGTTAATAATTCATGATGAAAGTATTGATGTTGTCGGAAAATGACAGATTTGTGAAAAGTGTTTTGGTTAAGGTTTAAAACCTTGGGAAAAGTCGTAAAGACGTACGGGTCATGCCAAATTTTTGAAAGAGTTATATACTTAGAGATTTTTGCTAAAGGAGATAAAGTTTTAATAATTTAATAAAATATAGTTATTTTACTTGAAAAACTTATGACGACAAATTTGTACCCCCACCCCCCCCCCCCCCCCCCCATGTTAGCCGATCATAAGACGAAGTTCTAATATATTTACTATTTTATATAAGAATCAAGTATTAGTGGATTTATATATATATATATTATGTTTATATATATATATATATATATATATATATATATATAGCATATGGATTACGAAGGTGCGGATTAACTGTTTTCAACTTTTGAGCTCTTGCTCATTTCTTTTCGTCAGTTTTTCGCGGAGTATTTTGGTCGATTATATCGTTCGGAAATTTGAGGTGTTGAGCTTGTTGTATTGATGTCACACTTTGCCCAAGTGTTTTTGAGTCGTTTTCGCGTATCTACCACACAACCATAATATGAGATAAAGTGTTGATAACGAGATAAAGTCTTGGTAATAAGACGATGGTTTTTGTAAGAAATTAAAGATTTAAGACAACGAGTTTGGAATGATATGAATTGGAAATGGATTTTGGGATGAAAATGAGGATTTTGTGTGAGTTAAGGCGAACACTTGTACAATAAGATAATTTTGTACGAGTATTGATTTTGAGTGTTAATTAGGTCGTTGCCGGGTACATTGTGCGCTTGCGTAGAGATTTATTGTGTTCTGCTTTATTTGAGATTGTGCGGTTGCTTTGATTGCTGATTGAGGTGAGTTCTCGTAGCCCTACTTTTTACTGGTTTTTCTGTTGGGGGAAAATGATACTCAAATGTGTTTTGAAATGTTTTGAATTGATCTGTGTGAAATGTGGTTTTGTTTTTGGGACAAGATATGTGCTTATGACTGCTATGTGAATATTATGTGTTGATTTACTTGCATGTACTGTGTTTGGCATGCAAGGTTCTGTGTGGTTTGCCCTAATATAGTGCTCCAGTTAGTAGGCCCTTTAGGTGCGTTAGTGATTTAGGAGTTGCGACTCCGGGTTTATTATTAGATGTTGAGATATGACTAGCGGGGATGCTATGTCTTGGATTGTTAGCATATATTCACTGTCATATAGCACTATTATCCACTGTTGAATTATTAGCACAACTTTTGGGTTTAAGGTCAAACCTACGATCTCACCAACATTATTGTTGACGTTTTCGAGTATCATTTTCAGGTGTGTCAAATCAAAGAATGTGATGGTATTGGAAGAGAAAAAGCTGTAACCAAGGACTGGGTCGAGATTGGTCTTGTTTGAATTATATAGAGTTTTAACTTGTAGAAAAGTTCTGTAAACTTCAGTTTTATGAATTGTAAATTATAAAGGTGTAATGATCTGTATCTTGTGCGATGAACTGATATCGTCGCATCCCGTGTTTCCGCCACTGATGGGGTGTGACAAGGAGAAAAATAAAGATAGAAATAAGCTTTACAAAACAAAAATAGAATTATTAAAAATATTTCTGGATTTTTAATATGTGAAATCAAAGATGTTGACAAACTCTAGTGATTTCTAAGCTATAAATAATATGACAAGCACCTCACGAAACGGAGAAGTATAATTTACTAACACTCAATATATGAATGTAATAAGAGGAAAGAGAGAATTTCACACTCAATGCTTAGAACATGATTCCATAAAATTACCATGAAAGCTGTACATGAAACAAAACTAACTAACCGGCGTGGGCGTCAGCATCAGAGGATATAAGATAATCTAAAGAAGACTTTATTCGGGTGTAATGTTAGCAGAAAAGGTTAATAAGGGAATGGATTAGGTATGGGTTATTTATTGGAATTGGTTTTATAATTAAAATACATGTCGACAAGTCTAAGAACCCACATTGCTAGGCCACTAAACAGACCACAAATAGATACTACCGTGAGTAGTCGAACAACTAAGACCTCATCTCTATCTAGCACAGAATAATACAACAATATGCCTCCTAACATATACAAAATTGGTAATAATGTCAACAAACCAAACCATTTTTATCATACTTTCATCACCATTTTTTTTAGTCAAGCTTTTTATACACTTGATCTTTTTCACTTTTTTCTCCTCCTCTATTATTTTTAATTTTTTTGTCATTATCACTCACGCCCTTCACATTCAAACAATTAACAATTTCCACACACTTAATATAAGCATACAAAAAAAATATGAACATGAAGTTTGCAACCTTCGTCTTCTTTGAAATTGTTAGGATCAAAAGTGCTCAGTTGATATTGAGTTAATAACTGCTTATGAAGTTAGTGCTGTGGCTATAAGGAAATAAAAGTTAATGTTGCTGGTTACAAATGCTGAAAGATTACAACTGCTAAAAGAATTTCTACTGTCAGAAGGATAAAGATGAAGATTGCTTATCAAGATTACTTACGGGATAAGTATAAGATATTTTTGTAAAAGATACACGGATAAGTTAATTTGTTTAGAAAAATCATGATAACTTAGAGAAAATAATTAATATCAGCCTGTTAGGACTCCGTTTGGTGTATAAAAAGTAGGTACCTAGGCATAGAGTTTAATGTACCAAAATTGTAACAAATCATATCAAAGTTCATAGTGTTATTCGTAGCTTCAAGGTTGTAACCAAGTACTACACATAGTACTTCGAATTATGATAGATAATAAATATTGGAGCTTTTCAGTAATATCATTGTTCATGATAATTGAAAGAAGTCAACGTTGTTCATAGGAACAGTTACTTGTTTTATTAATAATTCTTCTAAATATTAAAGAGTAGATTCCGCATACTCTTTAGTATTCACAAAGTTTCTATCATAGTTGTTTTGGTTCTATCACAAATTAACTACACTCTTTAAAGCAATGAATCGATCTTAAGTTGGGATCAACAAGTGGTATCAGAGCTTGTGTTCTAAAACTTTGATCTAGAAGAAACTAACAAGAATAACTCTTTACTCACAAGGAAGAGATAGATCTAGAAACTGCACAAACTGCTACTACTGCAAAGTTGCCCATTCTCAAATAGGGTGAATATGATATGTGGAGGCAAGGAATTGAGCAATACTTTCAAGTACAAGACTATGCATTATGGGACGTCATAGAGAATAGAAACTCATTCAAACCATCAGCTCAAACAACAATAAATGCTGATGGTACCTCAACTACACTAATACCTGTTAGCATCATTAAAAGTGTCGATTATGTGATTTTGTGTTATTTAGTCATTAGTCTTTCTTTTGTTAATGTCAAAGTAGTTTGTAATAAGGTGTATTAGGCTAAAAGAATGAAATAGCATAATTACCAAAGTCTAGGGACTAGAAGTGATAAGTTAGGAAAATAAAGGAAGGGAAGCCTCCTTCCCTCACCTATAAACTAATCTTCATTAGAGGGTGATGGCTTGTAACTAACTCTTCTATTTTCCCTCTATTTTAATATCATTTGAAATTTGAATACTTGCTATCCTCTACTATTCTCTCTATGCTTTCATGATCGATATGTTTGATTTAAGATAAACGAAACCTATCAAGTGGTATCATTCGCCTATAGAGAATTAGAGTGATCGATTTATGGATTTGTTACACGTTCGAGATGACGTTTGAAGAATTCGGATTGAAGTCTTTACATTCGAGATAAGGTTTGGCAAGTAAAATTTCGAGGATGTGGGACGTTATCGAGTTTAGTTTCGCATTTTCATCAGTTTCTCTAAGGGAAGTAGTCTTAAATTTCTTGGAAGTAGTCTAGCATTCTTGGAAGTCATTATTTCTACTATCGGTTCATTTTTCTTGAAGTTTTGGAAGATTCAATAGTAATATTTGTGTATTTTCGATAGAAATATATTGTAATACATATATACGCATTTTCGTTCTATCGATAGATCGTATTAATAGGTTCATTAGTTCTTAAACTGCGGTTTTTATTACGAGTTTTATAAGGTTCACAAATTTTTGGTTCTATCGAAAATTATGAATAAGGTTTTGCTACTTTTAATCTCAGAAATAAGCTTTCAAAGTCATAACATACATCCATTTCACAGTTTTATCGTGAATTGGGTTTTTGAAAAAAAATTTTTTTCAATTCTAAAATTCGAATCAAATTTTCTGTTTATAAATCGAATATGATTTAGAAGACTTTGGAATTATCAAGTCATCATTCAATTTCGGTTAATTCTGAAATTAGAGTGGTTTATTAATCATCCATAATTGTTGAATTTGTTCAAAATTTAGACATAATCGAGTTTTGTCGTTTAAATCGAGTTTTTTGGAGGTTTTATCAGTTTGAAGCAAGAACATTTCCGAGTTTAATAATTTTAGAATACCGAGTTTATTAGTTATTTGTTTGTCACGATGTTTTGATTCTGTTCCAATAGAAGTGTATCAATTTTCAGACTAACTTGTTATCCAATTTATGACAACTGTTACCCAGAGTTTGATAGATATTCTCACAATATCACTCATTTTCGTCTACAAAGATTCAATATTTGAATCATAAGACATGTTGACATCCAAAACACACCAACAATCCCTTGCTGATGCCGGTTCTGAGACTAGGCATCCTATGCTTGAAAGGGGTAGTTATATACCATGGGCAAGTAGATTCATACGATATCTAAACCGAAAGAGAGACAACCGGAAGTAGCTTCTCAAAGCACGATGATGAAGGCCCTATAGTGTTTAAATTTTCATTCCTGAAGCTCGACAATCCACTATTGCATAACTGCAGAGGATCTTGTAGGTGATTGAATTATTGGCTTATCCATGATGCTAAATTAGGAGTCCATGATAATGGATTCTACTTTCTATTCCATAATGTGATTGTACAATTCTGTGGATGCTTGCACTATCGGCAAGGATAATGTGGGGAAACATAGTTGAACATTTGATGAGGGGAACTATCCAAAACAAAGTTGACAGAGAAACGCGTTTTACGAATGAATTTGATCAATTTGTTAATGAACCAGGGAAGCACTTGTTTCTGTCTACAACCCTACTTTTTTGGCTCAGTTAATGAATAGCTTTGGGATGAACTAAATAACAGAACTTTCCACTGTTATAATTAACACAAAAAGTATTTTTAATGTCTTTGCAACCCAGAATGTTGAAATATGTGACTCAAGTTCGTCTGCTAAACATTGACAGTAGGATTTCGTTCGATGATCTTTTTGATTCGATCTTCAGCCTCAATTGAGAACTATTAATGCTTCAAGAGCAAGAGAAGTATAGAAAAGCTTGTCATTACGTCTGTTGTCTCTGAGTAGCACACAGAAAGAGGCACGAGTTCATCCTCCGGACAAACATCATCTTATTATGTGACACATCCTATGTAACACCCCCAAATTGGGTCGCAGCGGAATAAGGGTCCAGGGCGTGTTACTTCATAGATCAATAACACAAACTGTAATATAGAACGACCAAAAAGTTCGGTTTACCAACTGATACATTGGATTTACAATAGTAATTTTGTTACACTAAGCGAAGCTTCACTTGACACGAAATTAGGTATGTCAAAAATACAAAGAAACTCTAAGCCCATTCAGAGTAATATAAAATGGTAATGCCGACAAAATCTTTAAAGCTTAATATTCCAAATCAAAAACCACAAATGTAATCCCTTGCACTCGTGCTTACTGATCCCCCTCTTGAAAACATTGCTTTAAAACGTCAACAGATAATGTTGTGAATTCATAGGTATGATAAATCATATAATGTAGGACCGACAAGATTTCCCAAGTGTATGCAGAAAAGCAACCGATGCAGACATCATAAATATGTAAATACTTGCCCAAAAGCTTCATGACACTGAAGCTCGACATAAATTAATACCAGTATAAATGGCCAGGCCATTGCCGTGATGAAGTTCTAACCCGCAACATCCAATGTCGACAATGGGTATAATCCTTTCGTTATTGCCCAGTGATTAGCTAATCACAACCGAACAGGATGTCAATACCCAATAGCATCTATACATATCATATCGCGTGCTTTACAATCTCAGTAACTGACAGTTCATGATAATGGGTCTCAACTAGGGTTATTTACAAACTATAGGCAAACACGTAATCATAATATAAACTTAACCACCTTGTTTCATTGTAAAACATGCATGATATCTCACCCTAAAAACTTTGTAAAACAAAAGCATGTAAAACGTGGGGCTATGAACTCACCTTGAGTGAGCGAATAACAAGCATGCCACAGATAATGTGCCACGCAAATCGTCAGATGCAACCTATTTAAATTAAGGCCGTATGAGTACCATGTACTTCGATTTACCAATATCATATATTCCTATATAGCTCATCATACTATCGTTCAGGCTAGTCATAAATTAAGAGGTTCATGTATTGAACGTTACGATGATCTAAGGGACCATCTTTAAAATCGTAAATCCAACAACTCCGTTCGACTACGGCCACATATCCGGAATAGGCCTCAATAAACCTACCCTAGGATATAATCACTTTGCTTAACTAATTAACACATATAGGTCTATATAGTTCAATCACCATCTAATTTGGGTTTTGGAAAAATTGTGTTTAATAAGTTAAAACGTTTATATTTCCTGTTGTAGTAAAACTGGCGTAACTTTCGCGTTTTAAGTCTGATTTTGACGTTTCTTATGCCAACGCTTTCGTATTTAGACGAGTTATCAGTAATTTGCATTTTCCAATTTTGACCCACTCACACTGGATGACAGTACTTTTTACTGTTCACACAGTTATAAAGTTATTTTTATAGTTTTAATTATCGTAAAACCCGTAAACATCGTATTTTATTCGTTATAGCTCTGTTTTTAGCGATTCTTTCGAGCACGTTCTTGTAATTGAAAGTTCTAATGATTTATGAGGTTTACAAAAATAAAAGTTTCTGTCATGAACAGTAACTTTTATAAAAATAGTTTATAAAAACGTATTGAATGTCGTAAACTCGCGAAATTCTAACTCGGTCGTTAATTAATTAAAATCAAATACGATTCTTATCATTTTGCGAATCCTAATAAATATGTAAAAATTACTGTGTAAAATAACCAAACTTGCTGTTGAATAATTTTATAAAACAGTTTTTTATACAAATTCTTTACGGACTTCGTTTATTTACTTCTAACTTATTTTTTACCATATCTTTCGTAGCTGCACTGAACCCCAGGACCCTCAGTGATGTGGAAAGAGGAGGATCAGCTTTCAAATGACTTGTATTTCTACGGGCCGGCTTGGATTACTTTGGGCTTTTCGGCCCGATACACTTGACCAGTTTAGTTTACATTTAAGAGCCCGTTTACCCCCGTGTAAGCGCTATTACAACCGAATTAATTATATAAGTGACCGAACCTAATATAGTTATGAACGAACTTCCTTTGTTCGACTCATTATTTTGAGGCTAACAAGTGAACATCAACATCTTTAGCATTTTCATCCTTCATCAAAGGCTTTGAAGTCTCCATAGGTGTACTTGCTGTCTTCATAGTTGAAAAACCAAACTTCTTTAAAATTTCATCCACATACTTGTCTTGATGACATGTATATACACAAAGAAGCATACTATTGTTAAAGATTACTGAATCATGAAATTGGTTATTTCATAAATTTCTATTCAAATCTTTAATAAAATGAAAATAAATAAAGTCATTGAACGGATTATGGAGAGATCGAAGAACAACAAAATTGAAAAAGTGAAAAAGAAAAGAAAAACGACCCAGAACATTCTTTGAAGTTTTAATTTGTCCATGGTTTATTTAACTGTATACGCTTTTAAAGTAAAAGTGTAACGATACGGTTTTCTTTATTCATGATATTTTAAGAGGGTGAGTATTTGACTCGAATGTGCTCAGATTAATCATCGGTTGTGTTTATGATTGATTTCGATCTTTTTTCATGACAACTAGGCTACTTTGTTTGGTTGTTTTAGAAGGATGAAGATTTACTATTTAATTTGTTTCATTAAGTTGAACCAATCAATAACATGAAAATGATAAAATGAAATCACCATTAATTAAAATAAAAGATTTACTATTTTGTTTCATCTCACATTATCAATAACATGAGATAATTAAACATCAGACGATCACAATCCGTTTTAAAATATAACGAGAAAAAGTATTGTTTTGCTCAAAATGCATTAAAGTTTTTATTTTTTTTCTGATTTGTTCCTTATAAATTATGAGAAAGAAAGAAAAAAAGGTGCACTTTTGACAAGTTAACGTTGTTTGGCCTAGTTGTACTCTGCGTTCATATCGACCACGACCTTTCGTACGATGGTGTCATTAGAATCTCGATCTTTTGCTGTTTTTGTTTCGACTTGGCAAAAGATATTTCTCGGATCAATTTGTAATTGGTGGGGCTTGGTTTTGGAACCCTGTTGATTCGTATCGATCATTTTGGTTATCTTGGTTATAATTTTGGTTCAGCATCAATTCAAGTTCAAAAACAAGTTCTGGAAGGGAAGTGATTTACACTTCCAGGTGAGTATCTGGTCATATAGAAACATCTCCTCTTCTCTGATTCAAATCGACGAAAATGGTATTTTTGAAGAAATAGTTAGGCGTTCTTTTTCTTAGTTATATTGCTAGGGGAAAAACTCTAATAGTTGAGATAGTTTGGATCAACACCCTTTTTTAATTTCTTTGTAATTCTAGCTCCTTGCTAGTTTTCTTTTAATAAAGTTGCCGTTCAAAAAAAAAGTTAACGTTGTTTGGCCTAGTTGTACTCTGCGTTCATATCGACCACGACCTTTCGTACGATGGTGTCATTGAGTAGTATTTGTATCATTATGCAAATATTAATTATATTAAGGTCAAGATTTGCGTCTTATCATGTCATTTTTTTAGTAAATAAAAATACAAGGGTATCAATCAAGCAGTCCCTTTGTGGTTTCCACATTAATCATTACCAATGTTTTTAACAGTCTTTTTCTACTTCGTTACCTTTTTTTGTTATCTCTGGGTAAATGACATAATGAAACCAGATCGTACAAACTAAATATTGCGAGTAAATGGTTAGAAGGTCATTTACGAATGCAAATAATGAGGTTTAAATAGTTGGTTGGTGCGTATAAATTGAAGTCATTGATGTTACATAATATTGGTTGGTGCGCAAAATTGATGTGGACCGATAATTTTAGAAAGCAAAAGTATTTGAGAACGAATTTTTTTTACCAGGCCGCGGAGTATTACATGAAAAGAATCTGTTATTCTAACGTCTCATTTAGGTCGTCGTTAGTTTTTGGTTATAAGATGTTTCAACATATACAAGTAAGTGAATAACATCTAAGTAATAAATTGATAATATTAAATTGTTTGGTAAATACATTAAAAGTTGCTAATGTAATCATACTTACAACTAATTAGCTACAATTTAACGGAAGTTAATAGTATTCCAAATAGTATATCTTTTTTAGCAAGCTTATAATTCATGAGGGGCTTAATTGCAAATATTTTTCTCTTATTTACTAACCATTAACATTTGGTTCAGTTTGTGGTGTGTTTCATTCTTCAGGGTTTATTATGAAAGTTTCCAGCCTATATATTGTCTCATCTGGATCTAGGGTTGAGATATGATTCATCCATCAAAGTTTTACCTCTCTCAAAAGCTCTCAAGCTGTTTTTGGGTTTTCATTGGGTTTCAGGGTTTGGATCATCTTGATCCTCATTCTTGTTTAGTTTGTTAGGTTATTGTTTTAGTTGTGTGAGTTTTGTAGGTTGCATCCAGTTTGGGAACAGCCATTGTTTCTTATTGTATTTGTACTGATCAGCACCTGTATTATTAGGGACTGATCTTCTGTGTATATTGTTATAATAAAAGTGAATCACCAAAGGGGTGGTTGGTTTGGTGATCTATTTAGTTGTTTTGTACCATTTTCTTATTGTATCAGAGCTCTAGGTTGATTATTCGAGCTCTCTTGGGGTTTAATTGAAGGCAGATTGAATTAGGGTTTTTTCTTGAAACCCTAATTTTTGGGGATTCTTGGTTATTGACGGTTATCGTAGGTTCTTGTTTGGTCAATTGTTGATTGACTGGTTTCTTGATCGTATTAGGTGGTTAATTTGAAGAAACCCTAATTGTCAATTTGGGGGTTTCTTGATCTTGAGGTATGTGGATTCTTTAGGTTCATTGTGGTTTTAATTACTCTAGACTAAGTGAATCTAGTGTGATTGATTGTCTTTCGCTGCTATTAAAGCACTGTAAGTCTTTCTTCCATTAAGAAATACAGTCTTGGGTCTTAGTAGGTGCAAACAGAATAGCTATTTCTGATCTGCCTCTCAAGTGCTGTGAATACATGCTCTGGCTATTCCCAATTCACTAGGCACAATTCTTATGGAACTTGGAAGTGTGTGTGAGTTTCTTAAAAATTTGTTATTTTCATTCAGTTGAGTCTAGGTCGTTAGAGGATAGGTTTGAGGTTGTTTGTGAAGTTGCAACATTGGTTTGGCTGTTGAGTTAAGTTTGTTAGTAATTTTTTGGTTTATCTGTTATTCTTGTTGGAAGTTGTTTATCTACTATTCTTGGTTAATTGTTTGTTTGGTTTTTTATTTGAATATGTTTCCTGCTTTTTCTTGGTTGTTTATCTGCTTATCTGGTGTCTGTTGTTTTTGTGTTATCATGGCTATTATGATTGGTTCTTTAGATCAGGGAAATCCCTGCATCTTCACCCTAATGATTCTACTTGTGCTTCTATTATTTCATTAAAATTGACTAAGGTTGGAAACATATGATAGGGTCGATGGTTCTATAGTTTTTAATCTGTTACAAAAGATTAATACCTTTAAACAAGGTAGTTTACATGTTTCTGAATATTATCACAAGATGAATTCTCTATGGAGAGAATTTGATATTCTTACTAAATTGTCTGATTGTACTTGTGAGGCTAGGAATGAGTTAGTAGATCATGGTAAATTGTTAAGATTAATGTAGTTTCTAATGGGTCTTGATGATGTTTATCAATCTATTAGAAGTAGTATCTTTGTTGATCCCACGCCTTGATCGGTTCTTTATGATATAAAGAGTTTGTTACCTTGGAATAATCCAAAATAACAAAGATTGAGACTTTGTATGTATACCAAAGTGTATGCGGAATCTACACTTTGATACTCTAGAGAAATGTATGAATGAAACAGTAATGATCACACACAAACAATAAACACAAAACTCACAGCTTCAATATTATAAATAATACGAGTACTCTTAAGTACTGGGGTTACACAACCTTGAAGCTAATACAATTTCTCTCTAAAACGTATCTCTTGAAGTTCTAACTATCACTACTCTAGGGATCTCCTTTTATAGAAATACAAGGAGCCCTTTACAAATATATCTGCCTATCTATTAGGAACAGTTACAATTCAAAACTAAATATTCCAAAATGCTCTTCATACCTTCTTATCTTCATATCATCAGCTTTGACCATTTAGCAGTACAAACTTCTTCAACTAGCAGTATTAAGTTTCCTTGGCAGTACTAACTTTGTGCTGGCAGTACTAACTCCTTTAGTACTGTTGGCAGTATTAAGTCATATGAAGATTTATTCCCAACACTAACCTTATTAGAAATATCTTCACTAACACTCTTACTAGTCTTAGGTCCATAGCCTTCAAACTCTCGCTGTTGGAACTCCTTTAGACCAGAGTTGGACAAATCAAACTTTGGGGGTGAAAATAACCCTGTAGGGGGAGATGGAACAGCATTATAGCTTACAAACCCCACACCCTTTCTACTTTTATCAGTTATCTGACTCCCTATTAATTTGTCTAGACTCTTAGAAGCATTATCAAAATTTTCAAATTTAAGTTGATTGCTTTCTTTTTCTTGCTTATGCTTTTCTAACTCTCTTTTAAGCATGCTAATTTCTGAGTCTTTATATGAGATATCTCTTTTAAGAACAGCAAGTTGCTCACAAAAAATAACCTCATTCTTTTTGTAAAAGACAAGTTGCTCTTCCACATATGCAAAAACTCTTTTATAAGTAGCTAAATTGAACTCAGATTTGTTAACCTCTATTCTTAAATCATCAAGTTAAATTTTAAGAGTTTCAAAGCTTTTTAGACAAGCTTTTGAACATGTTTTGTCATTATGTACCTCAGAGTCTAAAAAAGCCATAAGAGCCATGTTTGTAGGGACTTCATCATCTGCTATATAGCTCCAATCAAAACTAGCTCCATCAATAGCCACCATGGCTTTGGAAGAAGTTTCTTCAACATTTATAGTCCTTCTAGAGTTGTCTTGATTCCTGTTCCTGCTATCTTGGTTCCTAGGTCCTCTACATTCTCTTGCAAAGTGTCCTAACTTGTGACAGTTGAAACACTCCACTTTGGACTTGTCATATCCAATTGTGTCACTCCCATTAATAGTGATCTTTCTACTAGTTTTTTTAGAAAATCCTTCTTGTCCTCATGCTTAGCAATGCTAACTACCACTTCAAATCTATCTCTTCTATGTCATCTTCATAGATTTGTTAAAGGTCTTTATATACAGGTTGAGACCTGTTTGGTTGACTCGCCAAAAATGCATAAACAGTGTCATCACTTAAGTTAGCAGTACTAACTTGAGTACTAGCAGTGCTAACTTGAGTGCTAGCAGGGCTAACTTAAGTGTTAGCAGTACTAACTCTATAAGCAGTATTAAGTTCATTGCTAGGGGATGACACAAAAGCCATATTCTGAGAACTTGAGCTTGAGCTTGCAATTCCTTTAACCTCTTGTTTAACAATCTTGAAATTGTTATAGAGATCATCAAAGCTCATTATGTCTAGATCAGGTTTATTCCTCCAGACCACAACATGA
>BQNB010036328.1:0-50211 GCA_026074375.1 Tanacetum coccineum
CTATATCAACCATCTTAAGGAGAGTGTAGAAACAGTTAGGGAGATTGTAGAGGAAGCTAGAGTAGTTAAACCACTGGATAATGCACTTAACTATGCTTGTTAATACACTAAGCTATCTCAGGAATTGCTAGAATATGTGATTGGCACTTGCCCAAAAAGTTTCAATGAAAGAGATAGCAAGGCTCCCGCTACCCCTGTAACTAGGAAAAAGCAAGTAATTGTTAATGATAAACCAGGAACTTCATCTAGTAACACACAGAAACACGAAGTGCACCAGAAAGTTCAACAGACTAATGTCCCCATGATTCATTCTACATGAGTAAACAGTTCCACTGAAGCTAGCTCAATTGCTCGGTCGTGACTAGTATTCTATCATAAGCTTGGCAAGGATACACATCTCCACCACTAAAGCAACGGAGTAACAGGTTAATAAAGGTAAATTGGGTTTTAAAAAGCTTAAAGGGTTTGATCACTCTTTCCAATCTCTACCGATACCAATATTCTAGAAAAGATGGTAAAATCACTCATACACACCCATAATGATGGGATAGACGCATATGACTGCATTCGAACCTTAACTCGAATAAGTTAAAGAATAGGACTAGTAGTCTTTATCAAAAGTCGTAAACCAGCAAGGGCGACAAACCATATATACACGTCCATAACGATGGAATAGACATACATGATTGCATTCAATTCCCTCACTCGAGTAAAACCAAGGGTTAGGACGAAGAGTGATATAGGGTATGGATCTTCTACAAGACGGACAAAATCACACCTACATGGCCATAATGACGGAATAGACACATGTGATTGCTCGCATCCTCATTCGAGTAAAACCTAATGGTTAGGGATTAGGAAAGGGAAATAACTGTTGTAAAATAAAATATACAAAACAAATAGATTAAGTCCAAACAAATAACGTACAAGTTGCTACATACTTTCCCGACTATTCCCATGATAAAGACACAGAAATATATACACAAACGTCTTGATCATAGATCAACAAAAACACCTTAGTTGGCGTTCCCGTAATGGTCAACTCTCAATCATCCATACTATACATACTTTTACAAAGACAAGTGGCGATATATACCACTTTATACAAAACTTTACATCATTGATTTATAACACGTATCAACGAATAATCGATCCTTCAAATAGTATCATCGGTTTTAAGCTTTAACGAACCGACTATCTCCATAATTTCCTCCTCTTTTTGCAGCAACTTTCTAATTTTTTTTTGTTTTTTTAAACATAAATGATACACTACGAATCTTGGTGTAATTTTACCATCTTCACGATCATAATAACTCCGGATAATTTATTCTATAATTCTTCGTACTCGGATATACCAATAATTGTGAAAGTAGTAAAAATACATGAGTTTAACTACTGTTACATTCCCATTGTAATGTGCAATTTTCCCAACCATACCAGAGATAGAAAATGACACAAGACACAAGAAATACATATTTTACACTAAAGCAACTAGCAACCGATAAATGAACTTAATCTATCAGGGTAGGCTAAGGTGTAAAGTTGTAACGAAACAAATAGTTGGTGAAAACAAAAATAGTTAAACAGGTTTTTCTAGGGGAATCTTACTCTTAAAATTAAAGTAAACAAAGGGTTTATAAGGGGGTTAACTAACTGGTGTGGTTAGTTAATAACACAACATATATAGGCTTTTTGGTTATAATCCTAGAAATTTACCAATTTAAACAAGTTACTCCATCTAAATCCATAGTACTCATTATTGTGGTCTTGAATAGATATACCAAGCCAAGTTCTAAAGTCTACCATATCACTCTCACACTTATATTTTTTGTGGGATTTTGGTAAATATTCAAAAACGGATAAGGCTAAATCCTTACAATATCTAATAAGAGTTTTGTGTGCAGGTTATGTAACCAGTAATTTCACAAAAGTATGCTCGATTTTTTTAAATTTAAGCATATTAATGTGAAAAATAGGACATGTAGTGTTTTAATTCTCTCCCCATCCTACTTAAATTATACAACACCCTCGTTGTATAAACATAATAGTTAAAAACGAGAATAATGGAATTAGAATAAGAAACTCCTCTGGTATTTGCTCGGTATAATTCTTCATGTTGAGTTTTGAGCAAGAATGTATGTTGTAAATGCTTCTGGATACCAGCATGACTACAACACACATAAGATTCCTGATTATAGATACTTCAAAAACGTTGTGATTTCTTTCATTGAGGTCCTGTGTAAGATATAAGAAAACCATGCAAACCTATCTCGGGTATTCTATGGTTAATAAAAATAAAAAATAAAAAATAAAAACTATACAGGAAGTCGATACGCCGTATCCTAAAACCAGGATACGCCGTATGAAACCTGTAAAAAGTATCTGATTACGAGTCAGTCTGCCAAATACGCCGTATCATATAATCAATACGCCGTATAGACAGAACTGACAATAATGTTTTAAATACAGAAAAATAAATGACTAATAACGTCCAGACATTCAATACGCCGTATGGTGTGGGGCGGATATGCCGTATTGATGTCTGGGAAGACAGACTCTATAAAATGAATTAAAAACAGTCCGGGTTATCTCCCGGGAAGCACTTTTCTTTACAGCGAAGACTTTAAGTTAGACTTTTCTTCAGCACTACGTCGTATCTTCTTCGAATTCGACGACCTCTTTATTTTTCGTATCAATATGTCCATCGTAGTACTTCTTCAACCTTTGTCCATTGACTTTAAATCTAATTCTATTTTTATCGGTGATTTCTACGGTCCCATACGGATACAAAGTTTTTACCACATTTGGACCGTACCACTTTGATTTGAGCTTACCCGAATGCATCCTTAATCGAGAGTTATATAACAAGACCTTGTATGCCATTTCTTAGTTCTTTCCTTATAGATTCGGGTGTTCTCGTATGCTCCATCTCTTAATTCCATCAATTCCTTAAGTTCCATGAAACGGTTTTTAGCTAGAGCCGTAAGGTCCATATTACATTGTTTTAGTGCCCAATATGCTTTATGTTTGATCTCTACAGGTAGGTGACAAGCTTTACCATAAACCAATCTAAAGGGTGTACATCCCGTAGGTGTCATGTAGGCGGTCCTAAATGCCCACAATGCGATGTTGAGCTTTTCAGACCAATTGTTAAGGTTATATCTAACTGACTTTTCCAAGATACGTATAATAGCTCTATTGGTTACTTCAGTTTGGGAATTAGTTTGAGGGTGGTATGCCGTTGATAATTTATGAGTCAACCCATATTTTTGCAAGGCTTTTTCTAATTGAAAGTTATAAAAATGTGTCACCCGATCACTAATCAAAGCCTTAGGAACCCTAAATCTAGCAAACGATCCTCTTAAAAATTTAATCACTACAAGAGCATCATTCGTAAGAAGTGCTTGAGCTTTGACCTATTTTGTCACATAGTTAAACACCACTTATATATATTTATTGCCCCTTGAGTTAGGAAATGGACCCATAAAGTCTAGTCCTCATATGTCAAAAACATCACATACCTGAATATTGTTTTGAGGCATCTCATTTCTTGATGATATGTTTCCTGGTCTCTGACATGCATCACATTGTATTACGTAATCCTTAGTATCCTTAAAGATACTAAACCAAAAGAATCCTGATTCGTAAACCTTTCTTTCAGTAATCGAGGCACTGTGATGTCCCCTAGTTGGTCCAGAATGCCAGTGTGCCAAGATTTTAAAGATCTCGCTTCCAGCAACGCATCGCCTCATGACATTGTCTAGGCATAGCCTAAACACGTATGGTTCATCCTAAAAATAGTTCGTTACTTAAGAGAAAAACCTTATTCTTCTTTCCGGTGTCCAAGTTGGAGGCACAATCTTTCCAACAATATAATTAACATAATCAGCATACCATGGTTCATCGTCATTAAGCTTGGCTTTCAATATCATAAGATGTTCGTCTGGAAAGTCGTCAGCGATATCAGCTTCGGTGAATACTCCCAAATCTAGGTTCTCAAGTCGTGACAAGTGATATGCAGCTAAGTTTTTTGCCCCTTTTTTGTCCTTAATCTCGATATCAAATCCTTGTAGAAGCAGAATCCACCTTATAAGTCTTCGTTTGGCATCCTGTTTACTAAACAAGTACTTTAAAGCAAAATGATCAGTGTAGACTACAGTTTTTGATAAAATAAAAAAGGGATGAAACTTATCAAAAGAGAAAACAACTGCAAGAAGTTCCTTTTCAGTAGTGGTGTAATGTTCTTGGGCATCATTCAGTGTTTGCTAGCGTAATAGATCGGTTTGAATTTCCCATCTATTCGTTGTCATAAAACAGCTCCAACAGCAAAGTCACTAGCGTTACACATTAATTCAAAGGGCACATTCCAATCGGGAGATATCATGATAGGCATTGTAGTTAATTTTTCTTTCAAAATAATAAATGCCTTTTTGCAATCATCAGAAAAATCAAATTTTGCGTCTTTCATCAAAAGTTGGGTCATTGGTTTAGAGATCATGGAAAAGTCTTTTATGAATCTTCGATAAAATCCAGCATGTCCTAGGAAACTTCTAACACCTTTTATGTTTGTTGGGTAGGGTAACTTGGCTATTACATCGATTTTAGCTCTATCTACTTCGATACCTTCCCTAGAAATTTTGTGTCCCAACACAATGCCTTCTTTTACCATGAAATGACATTTTTCCTAATTCAACACTTGTTGGTTTCTCACTCATACAGATGCATTTTATTTAAATTAGCCAGGGGGAGGGGGGTAGATAGAAGCAAGACAACAATTAAAAGAGTTACCAAATATCGAGAAATCGTCCATGAACACTTCCATAAAGTTTTCCACCATGTTGTGGAATATTGTTGTCATGCATCTTTGAAAAGTTGCAGGTGCGTTGCATAGCCTAAACGTCATTCTCCTATAAGCAAACGCCATAAGATAATTGAACGTCGTTTTTTCTTGATCGCAGGAGCGAATGAATTTGGAAAGAATCCGAAAAAAACCATCAAGAAAATAGTAATATTCATTTCCATATAGTCGTTCTAACATCTGATCAATAAATGGAAGAGGGAAATGATCCTTCGAGTTGCATCATTCAGTTAACATAATCGATGCACACTCGCGATCTTGAAACTTTGCGAAGCAGGAATCATTCATTATTAACATTCAAAACTACAGTCGTTCTTTTTATTCTTTGGACAACATAAATAGGGATAACCCATGAACTGCCTAAGATGGGAATAATCAACCCTAAACAAGTAACTTAACAAATTCATTTTTCA
Organism: Tanacetum coccineum; assembly: GCA_026074375.1. Taxonomy (NCBI): domain Eukaryota; kingdom Viridiplantae; phylum Streptophyta; class Magnoliopsida; order Asterales; family Asteraceae; genus Tanacetum; species Tanacetum coccineum. Next base: position 5,272 of record BQNB010036328.1, read on the forward strand.
CCACATCTTGGACTTTAAGATTTAAACGCCTTTGGGGTTGAATAACTGGTTTGAATTCATCTTACATTAAGATCTTGTGTGTGCAAAATGATAGACTTATTCCCTTGATATCTAAAATTTTCTAGGCAATTGCTCCCTTTCGTTTCTCCAATACCTACAAAAGTAACTTTTTCTCCTTTTCGGACAACTTAGATGAGATAATTATAAATATGATTTAATACCTTGTAAGATATGCGTATTCTAAGTGGTGGGGTAAATCTTTCATCTCAGGTTTCTTTTCATCAATCTCATTGGCACTAGCCGAATACAGGTGTTCACTTTTGACTCCATCAGTTCCTACTATTTTTGTGCTTCTGAATACAGCGTATTAACTGGGTCGATACGCCGTATTGGCGTCCTAAGATTAGAATCATCATCAGACTCATCTCTTATAGAAATACATCACAGTAGGTCTGATTTATTAATTTGCGATTTTACCAGACCCTTAATAAAAATGTGAATCTAACTGATCATTCACTAACAATTCATGAATTTCTATGCTGATTGTGTCATCTAATCATCTATGCATAGCACTCATCATCCCTCATGGCGGGTCTCTTAATTGATTAACCACGTTAAGAATACTTCCACATCCCTAACCTAATGGTTATCTTTTTATTAAATACGTCTATCATAGCTCGAGCTGTTGCAAAAAATGGTCTCCCTAAAATTATTAGAATTCTAGAGTCTTTAGGCATATCTAAGATAACGAAATCGATAGGGAGGACGAATTTATCAACTTTTATAAGCACATTTTCAATTATTCCCCTTGGGTACTAGATGGACATATTTGCAAGTTCTAAGCTCATTCTAGTAGGTTTGGGTTCCCATAGACCTAACTTTTCATACATCGTATATGGCATTAAACTTATACTAGCTCCTAGGTCTGCTAATGCATTATTAATATGTAAGTGGCCAATATCACAAGGGATAGTAAAACTCCTTGGGTCTTTTTCCTTTGATGGCAGTTTGTTCAGTAATACGGTCGAGCACCTTTCATTCATCGTAACTATACAAGGTTCTTTGAGCCTGGCCTTATTTGTCAGCAAACTTTTCAGAAATTTAGCGTACTTTGGCATCTGAGCTAGGGCTTCAATGAACGGCAAATTGATTATGGATTGCTTCAAATTTCCTAAAACTTTTTTTTGCTGACTTCTTCTTTTTGATTTCTCAACCTACAGGAAAAAGAATCGATGTGCTGTAGCTCAATTGAATGGGTTGAACAACTTTTTCTTTAGTATTTTGTGAGTACATTTTCAACAATGACTTCCTTTGGTGCAACTTGCATGTCGTGGTGGAACGCCGAAGTTCTATATGAGAAATGTTTGTATATCATGTGAATACCTGAGTTGTTTTGTTTTCCCCCTATAGTAGTTACACCTTTTAACTTTACTATTGACATTAGAGCATTATCGATTATCTTTGACAACCCATGCACTTCAAACCTGAGTTCGCTTAAAAAATTGTTCCTTTCTTTAAACAAGAGCTCGTTGGTTGTTCTGAATTTACTGATGAATGCCCTCATCTCCTCGTTTTCTCATTTTCTTCGTCCGATAAATTATGTAATAAGCATTTCTTTCCATCGTTAAATCCGTCTTTCTGGATAGGTAAACTGATATGGATGTAGTCCGAATGATGTTCCTGAAAGGAAAGACATGATTTAAAGTAAACTTATTCTATAAAAATAAACTTGCAAGATAATACGCCGTATAGCAATTCAGTTGAATACTCCATTTGCATGGCATATGGAATATGATTTATCTGATAAGAAAGTTGAGATAAACGCCGAATACAACATGAAGAATACGCGAATTAGGTTATCGACCAGAACAGTGTACAGAAAATAATAAAAGCAAATAAAACAAACACACAAGCAAACAACAATAAACAAATATACATAATTTTACACTAATTCTAGGGGTTAAGTTAATCTAGGGTTAAAACCAAAATATCAAAAAATAAAAAATAACGATTAAGACAACTTCACTCACCCCGGCAACGGCGCCACAAAGAACAATGACGGTCGTTGATGTATGTAATATTTATTTATCAAGTTTTTTATTTATATTTGCCGACTATACCTAAAACACACAACGAGCCATATACCACGATCAAATGTATATTCGTTGGTAAGTAGGGGTGTCGAGTTACTAAGAGCGAGAGCTTTAATCTTTAATTCTAATCAATAAATTTTGGGTTAATAAATTAAAGTTAATTTATACAATGTTATTTCCTAATCTATGTAAAAACCAATTTAAACCATTCTAACGCATAAAGGGGTTTTTCATTCTGAGAGACTGGACATGTTTTTGTGGTGACTTAAATTAATTTAAAATAACGCAATAACACACCAAGCAGATTAATCAAAAAATAGAAGAACGGTCTAGCCAATAATAAGTCAATCTGAATTAACCATGAATAATCCAATTAAAACACAGTTTGATTATTTAGTGCAATGAGTGCTTATTTCGATGCGGCATATCATACAAAGATTATAGCGTACTTCTTCTTAAAATATAGAACACGTAGAAATTTAGTCCACAATTAAACCATCCCCATGACAGCATCCTTTTTGCTGATTATAATCTATTTTAAGAGATTAATAATGGTGATCTTATTAACCCTAGCGTCATCCGTCGACTTACCACACATATTGCTTAACAGATCTTTATAAACTTGTAGTCCTATTGTCCGAGTCTCTACCAAAGGAAGAATAACGTTATAACAGTCCACCTGCTAGAACAACTTATTCCCTTAAACAATTGGTAAAGATAGGTCAATATTTGTTATCCTATTATTCTAGATATATAAATTGAGGGGATTATGGAGAGCCATCCTTACATTAGGCTAGCTAAATATTTGCATCCTATATCCAAGACATTTGAAATAAAGGGGGGTGTTGAATAGTTACAATTTCAATTTTACGTTTTGAAATGTTGTTTACAAACATGGCTTAATTCGAGTTGTATGATTTAACCAAACTACAATAGTGAACAAACAATATCACATCCTAAACTAAAAGGCTAAATAGACAATGATAGTAAAATATATAGTAATATAAAGAGACAAGGAAAGTAACAATCAAACCAAGACGCCAATATTTTATAGTGGTTCGGCTACGAAGCACCTCTTCGCCCTACTCCACTCCCCGAGTATCCTACTCGAGATTTCACTATGTTAACAAGCTCCCTTTAGGCGGAGAAAACTGTTTACATGTCGCTTACGTTGTTTTCAAACACTAAGCTAAATGTTGAGTCCTAATCTTAGCTAGAACCAATCTACCACTTCACAAGATCTACACAATCACAAGATCTACACTATCAGATTTACACACAATCCGAATTACACAAATACACAAGATAAATACAATAGAGATTTGATACTTAGAAGAAGAGAGGAGAGATCACTAAATAACACTTTGTTTCTTGGCGAATACGAATGTTCTTCTCTTGCACTTGATAGAAGGAGAGATGAGAGGTAAGAGATTAGATCACTTGAAACAAGATCAAAGGATGTTAGTGATCAAGAGATTTAGTGAGAGAAAGAATGTTTTTAGAGAGAGAAAGAAGTATGAAAAAATCCGTGCAAAGAGAGATATTTTTCTGTTGGAAATGGAGTAGTATTTATAGACAGGAAAATCCAACGGTCACTGGGGGCGGTCCCAGATATATCTGGGGGCCGCCGGACCTATAAGGGGGCCGCCTAGTAGACTACGCTCCTGTTTTTTGTCTTTTTGTGGTAAAAGTTGTATATGGTATGGAACCTTCCATTTTTTTTGGGGGGGGGATTTGAATTTCAAATTTAAGTTTTAAATAAAACTTTTTTTTAATTAGAAAATATTTTGTATATTTAATTTTGTTGAAAATACTTTTGTAGAATAAAAGTGATGGTTAAGAGAAAAATATTTTCTTGATCACTAATCATGCTTAATGATTTTGTTTGTCCATATCTTAAGTGATCACTAATCTTAGAAATGGAATTTTACGATTATTAGTTTATGAACGTTTATTTTTATCGTAAACGTTTTTACATTTTGTTATTATCAAAACATTGAGAGGTCGAAAAATATAAATAACATTTTTAGACATTATTTGTATTAACAATCTTCTCCTATTTGATGATGACAAAATATAAACTCATTTTGTATAAAAATAAAGGTTTCAAATTATTAATGAGTTTCATTCCATTCTTCCCCCTTTTTATTAAATTCAAAAAGGATGATCGTCGAATTGTAGAAGTGAGAAAGAAATCGACGATATCAAGAATCCCCCTTGATGTATGCTCCCCCTCGTTTTGGGGCCCCAAGGGATCGATCTTATGAAAATTGTTTGCTACAAAACAAAGTTAGAAGTACAAGTGCAAGACAAATATCTTTTAACATAGCATTGAATTCAAGTCACCCATAAAAGAGTTTCATTCACTAGTTAAGAAACTCATACAAGAGTTAACATAATAACACGCAATAGATCTAAGACAAGCAAAGAGACATTAATCCATAAGTTACACTACAATCTAAACATACAAAAGAAATAAGTCCTAGATGATTTGTGATTCATAAGGGATAACTTTTGAGCAAAAGGTTAGGGTGACACATTATGAGATTTTTGAAAACTTTTTAAAGTGGAGGTGGAAAATGTGAGGTAATTGCGGTAGTGAGAAGATACTCAAAATGAGCAAACATGATGTTCATCTCATCTCTTAAGGTTAATAAAAGAGTTTGGTGGTGAGAGCAACATATGCATGTTTACCCATGGTAGTCATGATAGTTGTAGTAAAGAGGATGGCCTATGATAGGTGGTTGAGGTTGTGGTAGAGAAGGTGGTGATGAAGTTTCAAGGTTTTCAAATGGTGATAATGAAAGAGTGATATCCAAAAAAGGATGGCTTTGAAGTGGTTAAGGGTTTGAAGGTCTAGGAGGAACATCTGAGATGTTATCAAGCTAAGGGTTCAAAGGTTGAGGATAAGATGGTTCATTAGATGATGGTGGTGAGATTTAAAGTTTTTGAAAGGAAGAGGGTGTGTTATCTTGGCTTGATGAGGTGTCATTGGTTGATGGAGTTTTTGATGGTGCATTTAGAGGAGTTGGAGATGAAGAGGTTGTGGTAGGAGAAGGTGTAGTGAGGTTTTCATCATCATCATCATATGTGAGATCAACAAATAGTTATTTTGGGGGTATGATGGTGAGTTTGATTTTCTTAAAATCATGGGAGGAAGAAGCTTGAGTAGAATCCATGGTAGAAAGATTTGAAGAAGATGAAGATGAGAAAAAGAATGGGAAGGATGTCTTATTTAATTAGGAAGTATAGGATCAAAGTAGAAAAGCATAAAGATTAAGATGATAGATTCCAAAAGTGGTTTAGCAAAATGCAAGAAGTTTAGCTGGGCCTAAGAAAGAATAGTCAACTACACAGAAAATCAGATAGTCACAGTAAAAAATTTCGTGACTCTGATGGCGGTCCCAGATATATTAGGGGGCCGCCCCTTATTTATGGGGGCCGTTCTCTGGAGACAGGAAAATTTTCTAGTTTTTATTTATTTTCTGTAAACCCTGTTCAGAAAAAGTTTTTAAGATTTTCCCTTTTTCAGTCAATCCTATTTCATCATGAATCATCTAATACTTAATAAGCAAATTCATAAATTCAACTATCCTAAGTTCTATTAAAGAAGCACATGTTGACAAATTGACTAAGAGATAAGCATGTATAGTATCATATAAGTAATCATAGTGTATCAAGGTGCATGCAAACAAGTGTTTAGGATGATAAAATCAAATGATCATCCAAGGCAAGTTATGTTGCCCGTACTACATACTAAGATACCACTAAATATCATGAGTTTAAGTACTTAATCTTCATAAAATAGTAAATAATATAATTAATAATGTCATAAAGCAATTTTCCACATTGCTCACTTCTTCATGTTTCTCCACAAGTTTCTGAGGCCTTTTCTAATTGACCTTAATCCACCACGAAGCTCATCTCTTAACTGAACTTGACGGTTGATGATTTTGGTTTGGCGGGTGTAAAAAGGTTCCAAGTGAGGGTCAATGTTAGGTGGGTTTTGAAAGACTCGAGGAACTTCATTTGTTAGAGAGTTAACAAAGCGAATGGGGGAAGGAGTGCTTGCACGCGAGGTCCCTTCGTCATTCCCATCATCATCATCGTTAAGATGAGAGGAGGATGGTTGATCATAGGCGGAGGAAGAAGAAGTGGAGTGACGACCTCTTCTCATGTCATGATCATTTCCAGTCTTTCGCTTTTGTTGAGCGGTAAGAAGATGCATGACACGATCGTATAAAACATAAGACTCTTTTGTTTAGTGACTCACTCCATTCGTTTCAAACAAACGGGTTAATAACATACCATGAGGTAAAATTAACCTCTTTTGTTTAGTGACCCACTCTATTCGTTTTGCCATATAATAGGCAAGGTTGAAACTTTTCGGAGTTTACAACACAATAAAGCATGTAACAAAGACACGCGGGAACATGGTCCCGATTACCCCCCAGACAGAAAACATTTTCCCAGATAATCTCTTCCAAAGGGTTCAAGGTAGACACAATTTCACGAGTGAGAATTCGATGATCTTGAACATCAATTTCTTCCTCATGACGGATGTGCGTAACTTGACCTTCTCGATCATTTAGAATAAATGAAATGATGTCATCAGGAGAAGGAGGGTTGGTTTGGTATGGACCATCCGTAGGGACAGCATATGCCAACTCGTCAAGTGACCATTTGTCGGTAAAGACGTAAGTACCCTCGCAAGGAATGTCAAGAATTTGAGCAAATTCTTCAAGATAGTACGAAAAGAATTGATTTTGAATCACAAATTCAACAAACATTTGACCTTCGTCGGAATAATTTATTTGATATTGACTATAAAATTCAAGTATGAAGCGAGGACAAATTTGGTCATTGATTTTAAAAAGACACTCAAACTCAAGAAAACTAAACATAGACCGAACATAGTTTAGATCCGCAAAGTCATTAAAAACCACCCGACCCTCATGAATGTAGCGACTTTCAAGGTTTCTTAATTTTTATTTTATAGGTGAACGGTATTCATGTGATATCATTGGAATATAGTGTCTTGTATTTTTGTGATCTTTGGATGATTTACGAGACATGATTACCTAGAAAGAAAGTTGTTGAAGTCACATTTTAATATCATTTACTTGTAGTATTGTTTGGACATAGATACTAGTGTGTGCCCAAATGTGACGAATGTGGAGTAACGATTAACTCGACCTACAAATAAAATCCTAAGAGTTAACCCAAACGCTCCTTAATTTGATTTTGCTCATCCAAACATGTCGAAAAATACATATGAATTATGTATCTCAAATTTTGTTCATGAGATCATTATGCATGTGTTTAAAAATGTTTTTGGGTTGTATTAACAATGCATAACAACAATTTTATTTGGTTCCTAACGTGAGTGATTTGAAAATGAAATTGGGGTTTTGGTTCGAAATCAATTTTTCGACAAACTCACTAATGTATGCAAATCCTATGTCTACGGGAAGCATATTAGTTATACATTGTAACCTAGTAGTCCTAATTGTACAAAATTGAAAGAAAAATGAAAAATCCCCAATTTCAATTTTTATGTTCATCATGAACCCTAGACTCAAATTGAAAGAAAATAGATGAAATGACTTACAATTGATGATCTTTAAGATGTTAGGAGTGATTATTGGTGTTGATTTAATCTTCAATTAGTGTTTTAATGGTTGATTTTGAGTTTTGGGTTGATTTGGTTCGTTTTCGTCGCTGCAGTAGGGAGAGGGGGTGTTTGTTTTGTGTTTAGAAAATTTTTGACTAAGTGTAATATTTGGTGTCTGCTGATGGCGGTCCCATATCGATAAGGGGGCCGCCTGAAAATGTTTTGGGGCCGCCTAAGATATGGGGGCCGCCCTCAGCGAGGGATTTTGGACTTAGTCTTGACGAAAATTTTACAAAGAGGAGTGACGTTTTAATTTGCATTTCGTGAATTAAAGGTGCTCAAAGTACTTCGGATGAAGTATTTTAAGTTGTCACGACACAAAATGGAACACGAACTAGAATTTAGACTAGAAGAAGGAGAAGCGGACTCATACGATTTATGGAATGTGTTCCATCATTCCTAAACCAAGACGTAGATAGTTAAACGATTCACGTTTAAGGGGTTTAGTAAGGATGTCGGCGATATTGTCGACGGACGACACTTTTTCGATTGAGATATGTCCTTTCTGGACATTATCATGAAGAAAGTGGTGACGTATTTCTATGTGTTTGGTACGAGAGTGTTGCACTGGGTTTTTGCTAAGGTCAATTGCGCCTTTGTTGTCGCACATGATAGGAACGTCATCGAGTCGTACGTCGTAGTCGATGAGAGCTTGTTTCATCCATAGTGCTTGTTGACATGCCTTTTCGGCGCTTACGTATTCGGCTTCGGTAGTGGATATAGCAAGAGCGGTTTGTTTCTTCGAGAGCCAAGATGTCAAACAACATCCCACGAACGTACAAATACTGCTAGTGCTTTTTCGGTCCACATAATCCCCCGCATGATCAGAGTCGGCATATACTATGATTTCTATGCCAGTTCCCTTAGGATACCATAATCCTAAGTGCGTAGTGCCCTTAATATATCAGAAGATACGCTTAACCGCTTCAAGGTGGGAGGTTTTGGGATCCTCTTGGAAGCGAGCTCAAAGGTAGACACTAAACATGATATCGGGCCTACTTGCCGTTAGGTATAATAAACTACCTATCATGCCTCGATACTTGGTACTATCTATCAACTCACACTCTTCGTCTTTCGTGAGTTTAGTATCGGAGGACATGGGGGTTTTCATTGGTTTAGAATCTTCTAAGCTAAATTTCTTAAGCATTTCTTTAATATATTTAGATTGATTAAAGAAGATACCATCTTCTATTTGTTTTATTTATAATACAAGGAAGAAGTTAATTTTACCCATCATGCTCATCTCAAACTCGTAATACATGATTTTGGCAAATTCATCACACATGTCTTGACAAGTCGAGCCGAATATAATGTCATCGACATATATTTGAACTATGATAAGATTTGAACTTTTTTTCTTAGTAAAAAGATTGTTATCTACCATTCCCATTTTATATTCATGTTTAATAAGGAAAGCTTTTAATCTATCATACCAAGCTTTGGGTACTTGTTTAAGACCATATAAAGCTTTCTTTAATTTATAAACATGATCCGGTTTCTTGAAATCAATAAATCCTAAAGGTTGTGCCACGTATACCTCCTCATTTATCAAACCGTTCAGGAATGCACTTTTTACATCCATTTGGAATAGTTTAAAATATAAATCACAAGCATAAGCTAAAAGTATCCTAATTGACTCAAGTCTAGCAACTGGGGCATAAGTTTCATCATAATCGATGCCCTCTTGTTGGTTATAGCCTTGAGAAACTAACCTAGCCTTATTTCGAGAAACAACACCGTTCTCGTCTAACTTATTTCTAAACATCCACTTAGTTCCTATGATTGTCATATTCCTAGGTTGAGGAACTAACTCCTGATGCGGTCGTCGTAGGACTTCTACACGAAGTTTTACAACTCCCTAGGCAGAGCACCTAATCGTTGTAGTAGTAGTATAGGCAAGACTCGGGGGGTTGTTATCGTTTACTCGAGGAATAGGTTGGGAAGGCTTGATCATGGTCTAACAGAATTCTAAGGGTTGAGAGAAGATTATTTTTGTGTTTTTATGTTTTATGGAAAGCAAGTAAATCATATATTTGAGAGGTTTGGTTGGGTTTTAGCTAATAAACTAAATAACAACTACGCTAATAATGGTAACAATAAGATAAAAGACTGTGTTTATTTAATCATGTATTACTCCCTAGATTGTTTCTCCTAGTATTGTTGCCTTGTCGCACTTGTGATGATCTGTGTAATTATTTCTTAAGTCATGAACGAATTACACAAACCCGCCGTCTACTTAGTATTCCGTTAGAGCAACACACCTATAAGGTAGTATGAAGACTATTACAAGGCCCCTAAGAGTATACTAAGCACATGTGAAATATATTAAAAGTGGATCAACCATATTAGGGGGCAAGGTAGTATGAAGACTGTTACCCGATGGTGTCCTTTCTACACAATCATGTTTCCCTAGACATATCAATAGCGATGCAGACAAAAGCTGGTTTTCTAAGACCTAACATGCACATCTATCACAAGAAGCAACACCACTAAGATCTACATTCTCATACATCCTAATAAACACAATAGAAGGTTTAGCCAAGCATGTTAAAGATAAAGCAAGAACATAGATGAATCAAACAACACATAGACATATTGAATGATTAAATAAACCTTACTTAAGATAAACATAAGTTGGAGGAAGTACAATAGGGGCTTGTTGCCCTAAAATCATCCCTAACAGCTGCTAAACGAACTAGGGTTCGTACCCTCTTTTTATTCTAAAGTTACACACTCAAAAACCCTAAAATTTCGGGTTGTATTAGATAGGAAAAAACGTTGTTTAACCGGCATCGCCTTAATCGTGATACGTCATGAAAAGAATATTCTAGATAATGGGTTGGGTCGTGATCTCTGACGCCGTAGTGGAATATGTGACGCCGTCGTGGGATGCGTCGTGACGGCGTCACGTATAAATTGTGACGTCGTCTCCAGCTACTGAGAACATAATCTTGAGAAGTTTTGGTGTAGGTCCGTAGTCTTGTCCATTTCTTCTCCAAATGAGCCCAAGTCACGTGTAATTCTTCCAACTGTCCTCCAAATGCAAAATACCTGAAAGGCCGTTAAGTAACTATTTGGGCATAATTGCATGGACTTTATGTTGTTATAACGACCCCCGAAAATGTGGATTAAAATGTAAACCTCATCAAATTCATCGCAGGTCGCACCCATATAAGCTTAAAGCAATACTAGGGGAGTTTCTTCGTTTAATTCTACTCTTATTTTTGATTTTTCATTTCTTTTATTGTACAATAGGGATATTGTACCAACCAAGTGGAGGGATAGGAGTAGAATTACCACTTGACTTATATTTGTCTTCGATTTTCTAGTTTTCTTAAAAAAATGGTGCAAATTTTAAAATTTTGTGACATGTTTTTCTTACTGAACTAGATTAAATCTTTGCCGAATGCACATTTATCCTTTATTTCTATTGGTGTGGTTAAGCCTGATGATTCCATTTACATCCATATTTACAAATAATCATACCAAAAATATGAGTGTGCCGGTAGTATTGTAGACTTTAGAACTAGCATGTACATCATTTCGAGACCTAATTGATTAGTAGGAATAGATGGTTTGAGAAATCAACATTTAGGAATCACCCAAATAGCCCATATGTGTGTGTTTATTGACTTGTTACACTGACTTGTCCACCTCCCATGATAAAACCTTTTGTTGCACACATTATTAGTGCAAAATACCCCTAGATCACCCTGTTGAGCCAATTTGTGTTTTAACCCAATATTATATATGTTTTGTTACACCATTTCGCCTTAGCCAACCCTGTAGTCTATATTTTTCTTTGTGTTGGAAATTTTGGACTACTTTAAGGTCCATGGTTCATGTTGATACAATATAATGCCTAAAAAACATTATAATATTTTTTTCACTTCTTTACGTGTTTTGATAATCACAAAATATAAAAAACGTTCAAGTAAAAATTAAACGTAAACAAGTTTTTAGTAGTAATTCTCATTTCATCAATTACATCACTTAAAAGTATGTATAATAAATTGCTTAATGTCTTTTATGATCAAAGAAATTTTATTCAACCTCAAATTTTATAAAAATATTGTAAAAACATGTTAATAAACATCACAAAACATTTTCTACATTTAAAAGAAATGTTTTATTCAAAATAAACATTTTGAATTTCAATTTTTCGAACCTAAAACGGCTAGAAAAAGTCCAGTAAACACCTCCCCTGAGAAGGACAAAAAGATGAGCGTCTGAAAATGGGCGACCCCCTCAAATACATTGGCGGCCCCCTTAATTATAAGGGGGCCGACACCTATTTAGGGGACCGGTCATAGATTAGCTCCTCCAGTTTTCCCTATAAATATGGACTATTCCAACATTTTTCTCACCTTTTGCACTCATTCTTTCTGTTTTAAAACAGCCCACACATATCTCTAAATCCTTTGATCATTTAATCATAAAGCTTTGTTTCCAAGTGATCCAAGCTCAATTCCTCAAGTGCAAGAGAAGAATACTTCCATCATTAATTGAAGAAGTATTACAACCCAAGTATACATTGCAATCTTATTGCATCCACACCATATCTTGTAAATCATTTGTAAATCTTGTAAAGTTGTGTAGTTATTAGATTTTGGTGATTGTTGTAAGTATAGTTGGATCTTGGTGATCCTTTCTAGTAGTGTTAGTTAGTTGTGACATAAGTAGTGTGGTGAGGACAAGTAGTGAAGGTGTGAAGTTGTGAAGTTGTGAAGGTGTGAAGAAGTTGTGTAGTTGTGTTCAAGGTGTGAAGCTAAGTTGTGTAGTGAAGTTGTGAAGTTATGAAGGTGTGAAGAAGTTGTGTAGTTGTGTTTAAGGTGTGAAGCTAAGTTGTGTAGTGAAGTTGTGAAGTAGTCGTGAAGTTGTGAAGTCGTGAACAAATTGTGAAGTTGTGTTGTGATAGATTGGTTCTAGCTAAGATTAGAACTCGACATCTAGCTTAGTGTCGGAAATAGATATAAGCAACGTTGTGTACGGTTTTCTCCGCCATAAAGGAGCTTGTTGACATAGTGAAGAAAACTCTCGAGTTAGGTGCTCGGGGAGTGGAGTAGGCCGAAGAGGAGCTTCGTAACCGAACCACTATAAATCCTTGTGTTGTGGTTTGATCTCTCCAACTCTTATCTTTTATTTGCTTCTACTTATTTATATTGTTCATATTGTACAAGTTTTGAATTCGCAAAAAAAGTCGAATCTAAGTTTTTATAAACAAACATAAATATTAAATTAAAAAGCGGTAAACTATTCAACCCCCCTTCTAGTTTTCCACAATTGGTATCAAGAGCCACGCTAAACAAGATTTTTAAAATAAATTGTATTTTAAAACTTGAATCGATCTATGGAATCGGAAAAATATTTAGAAGGGCAATCTTTGCAAAGACCACCCACCTATTTGAAAGTGATGGAATTTCTTTATTGGAAAAATAGATTCGAAAAACTTATGTGAAATCAAAAGGATCTTGATCTTTGGCAGTGTATTACAGTTTGGTGAATTTTCCTCCTATTTCAATTTAATCACGAAACTAAAAAGGATGAAATTTGTATCTTTTCAAGAAACAAGATGCATGATCTTAAAGAAACTTGGAAAAATTAAGGAAACTAAAAATGGTAATTTATAATACTTTGACCAACCGTTTTAAAAGTATACGAAAAATTTTTATGTGTCAAACCGCAAAAGAAATTTCGGGATACTTTACTAATCCTCATCAAGGTTAATAATCAAGTCAAAAGCTAACAAAAATAGATCTTCTTGTTCACAACAAATATGAACAGTTTATGATTCCGCGAAAAAGGAGTCAATTAGATAATGCCTTTGCTAAGTTTAAAACATATTATTATAGTCAAAAGCACTTGATGAAAGTTTCTATTGCAAAGGAATTATGTTAGGAATTTTCTCTAGGGCACTAACATCCAAAAATGGCTTGCGCGAAAAGTCATGGCGGATTGAAGAATCAAAAGAATCTAACAACTTACTCTTGACGGAACTAATTGGATAACATTGAAAGTTATGAAGAAGTAATAAAGAAAGATGTAGAAACGGTTTAAAGGCCAAGAAAGGAACAAAGTGTTCACTTGCTTAAAAGTGGAAAAAGGAAATAAGTGATGAAGATAGCTCAAGTTCCGATAATGATAAGGACGAGAGTTGATATGGCCTTTAAAGGAAGAGGTCAAGAAATTCTTAAAGAGACGAGGAAGATCTGCCAAGACAACACGAGGCGATAGAAAAACATTCCAAGATGTAGAAATGTATGGTTATGATAAAAGTGAAAGAAAATGTTTTAGATGTGGTGACCCAAGTCACTTCATTGGAGAATGTTCAAAGCCGCCAAAGAACAACGATCAAAGAGCATTCATTGGAGGAGCATGGAGCGAAAATGGAGAAGATGAGGTGGAAAAGACTAAAGATGAAGCTTGTCTTGTAGCTCGAGCGCCCGATGAAATATGCTTAGGAGTAAATTTGGAACCCGATGAGTGGATTAAAGATAGTGGATGCTCAAAACACATGACCGGTAATCGAAAGTTGTTTTCTTCATACAAAGCATACAACGGAGGTAACGTAATTTTCGGGAAAAAAAAACACAAAAAAAAAAAAAAAAAAAAAAAAAAAAAAAAAGCAATTACGTCGTAAAATCATAGGCAAGGTACGATTTCTCAGACTCTTAATAATTGAAAATGGAGCACGTAGATAACTTAACTTATAACTTGCTTAGTATAGGTCAAATATGTGATAATAAATGCAAAGTAATATTTACCGAACACGATAGCGAAATAATAAAAAACGAAAAAGTTATAGGTAAAGGAATTAGGAAAGGAGGATTATATGTAATGAAACTAGGAAATAAACCGGAAGACAAAATATGCCTTGCAACATTAGACGAAAATTCCACACTGTGGCATAGAAGATTAGGTCACGCTAATATGCAACTAATTCAATCATTAGCGTCTAAAGAATTAGTTAGAAATCTACCTAAACTTAAATACGACCGACATTTTTATGATGCTTTCAAAGTTGGAAAGCAAGCTCACGCTAGTCACAAGGCCAAAAATATAGTCTCAACAACTAGATGCTTAGAACTACTTCACATGGATTTATTTGGCCCCTCCGTCATACGAAGCTATGGGGGAAATCGCTATACCTTAGTAATTGTAGATGACTATTCTCGATACACTTGGACTAGATTTTTAGAAAATGAAACCGAAGCCTTCGAAGAATTCAAAATATTTAGCAAAATGATCCAAAACAAATTAGGATGTTCTATTGTATCAATTAGAACAGATCATGGTCGGGAATTTGATAATGAAGTACAATTTGGAAAATATTGTGATTTAAATGGGATATCTCACAATTTTTCCGCTCCTCGTACTCCACAATCAAATGGGGTAGTAGAAAGAAAAAATCGCACTTTACAAGAAATGAGTAGAACCATGTTAAATGAACAATCCATTCCTCAAAAATTTTGGTGCAATGCGGTCGATACATCAACTTATATAATTAATAGAGTTTCTATTAGACGTATTTTAGGAAAAACTCCATACGAGTTGTTGAGAGGTAGGAAACCAAACCTTAACTATTTTAGAGTATTCGGAAGTAAATGTTTTATTCTTAATACAAGAGATTACCTCACCAAGTTCGACCCCAAGTCGTACGAAGGTGTTTTCCTAGGATATTCACAAAATAGTAAAGCTTACATAATACTTAACAAACAAACAATGAAAGTTGAAGAGTCATTGAATGTAACTTTCGATGAAACTCCACCTCCACCTAAAACACCACCATTGGAAGATGATGAATTAGTCGAAGAAGAAGCTATTGAGGTTAGTAAAACAAAACCCATAGGCAATGATCTTGAAGACATTTCATTAGAAAATAATCAAATGGCAAACATTAAAGAATCTAAAAGTCATCCCCTAGAAAATGTTATTGGTAATCTAAATCAAAGAACTCTTAGGTCGCAAGCTCAAGACAAAAGCAATTTCTTTTGCTTTATTTCAACAATAGAACCTAAAAATATAAATGAAGCATTAAAAGATGAAAATTGGGTAATGGCCATGCAAGAGGAACTAAACCAATTTAAAACAAATGATGTTTGGGAATTAGTCCCAAATCCCATGGATATGACCATTATAGGAACAAAATGGGTATATAGAAATAAACTCGATGAAAATGGGGTCGTAACTAGAAACAAAGCTAGGTTGGTAGCCCAAGGTTATAATCAACAAGAAGGAATTGATTATGATGAAACATATGCACCCGTAGCTAGACTAGAGTCCATAAGAATACTTTTAGCTTATGCTTGCGCACTAGATTTTAAGTTATACCAAATGGATGTGAAGAGTGCATTCCTTAACGGTTTTATCAATGAGGAGGTTTACGTGGCACAACCTCCGGGATTCATTGACTTCGCAAAACCTAATTATGTCTATAAACTTAAGAAAGCTCTTTATGGTCTAAAACAAGCCCCAAAAGCTTGGTACGATCGACTAAAAGCCTTTCTTATTAAACATAATTATTCCATGGGAATGGTAGATAACACTCTCTTCACTAAAAAGAAAGACTCCAACATCATTATTGTCCAAATATATGTTGATGACATTATATTCGGATCTACTTGTCAAGAAATGTGTGATGACTTTGCCAAGATCATGCATGATGAGTTTGAAATGAGTATGATGGGGGAACTAAACTTTTTCTTAGGATTACAAATAAAACAATTAGATGATGGAATATTTTTTAATCAATCAAAATATATTAAGGAAATGCTTAAGAAATTTGGACTAGAAGACTCTAAGCCAATAAAAACCCCTATATCTACGGAAACTAAACTCACAAGAGACGAAGAAGGTGAGTCCGTAGATAATACCAAATATAGAGGCATGATAGGTAGTTTATTATACTTGACGGCAAGTAGACCCGATATCATGTTTAGTGTTTGCCTTTGTGCACGCTTTCAAGAGGATCCCAAAACCTCTCACCTAGAAGCGGTTAAACGTATCTTCCGATACATTAAAGGCACTATGCATTTAGGATTATGGTATCCTAAGGGATCCGGCATAGAAACAATAGTTTATGCGGATTCGGATCATGCGGGAGACTACGTAGATCGCAAGAGCACTAGTGGTGTTTGTACGTTCATGGGATGTTGTTTAACATCTTGGTTTTCGAAGAAGCAAACCGCTCTTGCCATCTCCACAACCGAAGCGGAATATGTTAGCGCCGGAAAGGCATGTCAACAAGCACTATGGATGAAACAAGCTCTCGTAGACTATGGCATTAGGTTAGACGATATTCCAATAATGTGTGATAACAAAGGGGCTATAGACTTAAGTAAGAATCCCGTTCAACACTCACGAACAAAACACATAGAAATTCGCCACCACTTCCTCCGTGATAATGTTCAAAAAGGGAATATCTCTATAGAAAAGGTCTCATCGGAAGACAACATAGCCGATATTTTAACTAAACCACTTAAACGTGAACCATTTAACTACTTACGCCTAGGTCTAGGAATGATGGAACAAATTGACTAAGTTTTCAGCACTGAAAATTAAAAATGAAATATTTGTCAAAAATCTGAGAAATTTTTTCTCAGATGGCGGCCCCCTTAATTTATAAAGGGCGGCCCCCTTAATTTTAAGGGGACCGCCCAGACATTAAGGGGACCACCCACTGAAAAAAAAATCTCTTTCTTTTCTCTGTGTCTAGGCTTCTGTTTTGCACAAAAAAACACAAGATTGGGAAAAACCTATAAGCAATTTTTTTTTCCTAATACATATTTCATTAGTCCCAATCCATTATTTTCTAAAGAAAGTCTTTCTCACATCTAGGATCACATGAAAATTAATTTTCATATATTGTTGAAATATGCTAAAACATTTTTTTTTTCACAATGGTCTCTTAATTGTTGTCAAAAATATATAATCTAATATATATTTTCGACAATCTTGGTTGAGCAAAACCAAAACAAGGAACATTTGGATTATTTCTTAGGTTTTGCATGTCTTAGTGTCGAAATAATCGCTACTCCACATTTGTCGCACTTAGACACACACTAGAAATAATTTGGGGGGGGCCTACTCCACATTTGTCGCAATTAGTGTCACACACTAGTACTTGCACATAAGTTTAGTTCATTTTATCAAGCCCTCTGACAAGAAAAAATCTTCGGCATCATATCTTGTTACTAATTAATATATGTTCTTCATTTTTTTTTGGTTCTCAATTCATTATGAGTATATGCTAAAATTATGTGATATAGAATTGGTCCTACCACATGACAAATAAAAAAAGAAATATGAATGATAAATGCTAAGTGCAAAAACCTTAAAAGCCAATAAAATAATGACTTGCTGCAAACTAACCACCAAAACATAAACCCACACCCAAAAATATAAGAAAAAACGAATAATGTTTAAATCTGGGCAATCCCAGTAAGGCGTGCCCCCTTAATTTCATAAAGGCGGCCCCTTAATTTAATGGGGACCGGCCTATGCAAACAATGGAAAAAAATAGATTTTGGAAAACAATATTTTTCTTTTCTTTTTAACCAAACACCCTTTAGACTTAGCTACTGTTTCCCTAAATTCACAAATATTTCTTGAATTTAATCCTTTGAATGTTCATTTGTCCTAATTTAAATCTTTCCTCCACTATAAATACATCCTCATTCATCATCATCACAATCATCATCACCAATGACATCTCCTAACAAACCCACATCCAAACCATCAAGGGTTGCCAAAATGAGTATGAAACCCATTTGGAGGAAGAAACCAAACCTTTACAACACATCAAATATGCTCAATACAACTTCACCAATACCAAAACCAATCACTCCTCATCATGAACCATCTCAAGAAAACAATCACCCCAATCAAGCATTACCAAATCCTTACATTAAGGACACTCCCACATCACCACAAGTTGTCTCACATCCTCCACTTCCCATCTCACCCATCAACTCACATATTGCTCACACTCAAGCTCCACCTTAAAGTAACAACTAAACTCAACACACACCACCTCTATCTCCAAGTAGAGAAAACCTAGTTGATGACATTAATCAACTACAAGACCTATATAACCTCTTAGCCATGCATCTCACTCAATAACAAAACAACATTCCCTCATTACCTTACTCTCCAAACTTACCACACACCCTCAAAATCAACCAAGTTGAAACCCATGTTGGGTATTGCCCTTGTTGCATCTTCACCCAAAAACAATTCATTGCTTTAAGTGAGGATATCAATTGGATTGAATTCCTCCTCACTTGACCTCATCCACCACCTAGAGTTCAAAGATATTACCCTTCCAGAACCGCCTCCGCTCCAAAACTCTCCAACTAACTAATCTCGTAATATGCCTTCAAATAATTGTTAAATCCTTTTGTGTCGCAAGCAAGTCAAAATCCTTCTATGGCTATTTAGGATTTTTCTTTATGTATTAATATGCTTCTAAAGCATATTTGTTTTTCTATTTATGTATGCTTGTGTGTTATTCACAAACATTGTCTTAAATGAATGAAGTATTTTTTTTGCTTTGATGTTTCCTTGCAGTTGTCATATTTTTCCTTCCTTCTTGTTACATGTTAGAAATATTTGTATTGTTCTAACTTTTTTTTGTAGCCAAGAAACCATAGCTCAATTCCTTGGTTCCCTCGAACGAGAGGGAGCACACATCAAGGGGGAGCATTTATTCCGTCGATTTAACTAGCAATTCTCGACGATGTTTTTTTATTCTACAAAAAGGGGGAGAAATGACATGAAACTCACTAAATACTTGTTTAAAAATAATTTTACATTTAATGAGTTTAAATTTTGTAATCATCAAAAAGGGGGAGATTGTTGATAAAAATATAATGCCTAAAAACATTACTAATATTTTTTCACATCTTTACGTTTTGATAATCACAAAATATAAAAACGTTCAACGTAAAATTAAACGTAAACAAGTAATTAGTAGTAAATTCTCATTTCAACAAATACATCACTTAAAGGTATGAATAAATAAATGCTTAATGCATTTTATGATCAAAGGAAATTTTTATTCAACCTCACACTTTTATAAAATGTTGTAAACATTTTATAAACATTACAAAACATTTTCTACAATTAAAAGAAATGTTTTATTCAAAATAAACATTTTGAAATTCAAATTTTCGGACCTAAAACGGCTAGAAAAGTTCCAGAAAATTCCCCCTACACAAAAGACAAACTGGGGAAGCCCTAGTCTTGGGCGGCCCCCTTAAATACACGGCCGACCCCCTTAAAATTAAGGGGACCGCCCACCTATTTAAGGGGACCGCCCCTAGGTAGACGCTCCCCCAGTTTGTCCTATAAATACTGGACTTTTCCCCACTATTTTCTCACATTTTGCACTCATTCTTTCTGTTCTAAAACAGCCCACACATCTCACTAAAATCCTTTGATCATTTAATCATAAAGCTTTGTTTCTAAGTGATCCAAGCTCAATTCCTCAAGTGCAAGAGAAGAATACTTTCATCATCAAGTGAAGAAGTATTACACCTCAAGTGTATATTGATTGTATATCTTGTATTTGTGTGTAGTAGCTAGATCTTGGCGATCTTTGTAAGTATAGTTAGATATGGTGATCTTACCAAATAGTGTTAGATAGTTGTGATATGTAGTGTGTGTTGAAGTGAAGTCACAAAGTTGTGAAGAAGTCTTGAAGTTTGTGAAGAAGTCGTGAACATGTCTTGACAGTTGTGTTGTGATAGATTGGTTCTAGCTAAGATTGGAACTCGTACAATTTAGCTATGTGTCGGTAAATCGTGTAAAAGCAAAACATTGTGTACAGTTTTCTCCGCCATAAGGGAGTTTGTTGACATAGTGAAGAAAACTCTCGAGTTAGGTGCTCGGGGAGTGGAGTAGGGCGAAGAGGTGCTTCGTTACCGAACCACTATAAATCCTCGCGTTGTGGTTTGATTGTTCTTACTCTTATCTCTTGTCTTACTTTATCATTTCATATACTTTTATTGTTCATATTGTGCAAGCATTGAATTCACAAAAAGTCAAATCTAAATTTTACAAACAAACATAAACCTTTAACTAAAAAGCGGTAAACTATTCAACTCCCCTTCTAGTTTTTCACAAAGTATGTGGTAGATTAGTTCTAGCTAAGATTAGGACTCGACATTTGGATTTGTGTCAGAAATTGGTGTAAGCTACTTGTGTACGGTTTGTTGACATAGTGAACAAAACACTCGAGTTGGGTACTCGAGGAGTGGATTAGGGAGAAGAAGAGCTTCGTTACCGAACCACTATAAATCATTGTGTTGTGGTTTGATCTTTCTAACTCTTATCTCTTTACTTGCATATTTATATTGTTTCTTGTTGTCATTTATTTCTTAGCTATATTGATCATATTGGGTGTACATTGAGATCACATAAATTTGAATTTTTATCTTTTACTTATACTAAAAAGAAAATGAAAATATTTTTTACTTTTTATATTTTACGAATTTTTTAGATTTTTGAATTTAAAAACAAAATTGAAACTTTCTAAGTCGAAAGGATCTTCAAACCAAATCAACAAACACAAAACGTAGGAATCGTAAACACTAGTCCCCGGCAGCGGCGCCAAAAACTGGTTGCAGTTTTACGTACCTATAAAATATATAATAAAAATACTACTTAGGTAAATTCCAACTATTCACCTTTAACTAAGGTAAAAAGTTAAAACTTACAAAAATAATATAATATATATAATATACGTATGTTTAACCGGGTAAGTATGATCACCCGGGTCGTTTCCCCAACGACTAGTGAAATTGAAACCACGTTTTAGTTCGGATTCTGATTTGAATGAAGCAAAGATATTTTGGATAAGCTATTACTACTAATTAAGAAGCAACAAATAATGACAATTAAGCAAATAAACAAATTTAAATCCCTAAAAAAATGAAAACTAAAATTTCACTAAATAAAGAAAAATTGCCGAAAATTATTGAAAATAAAAGCCCTAATTTTTATCTTTTTATAAAAGTTTAATTAAACTAATTAAAAATTAACCTAATTACTAATTAAAACTAATAAGCTTAATTAACAACTTAACTAATGGACTAATGGTGCAAAGATCTAAGAGACTAACAGAGAAACTAACAGACTAACGGAGGGACAACTTAGTAAACAACTAAATTCAAAAGTTACACTATCTACCCTGAGAATCTACCCCGATCACAAATTAAGTCCAATAAGCATTCGAAATTTTAAAGAGCTTAAAATGAAAAACTCAAAGAAGCAAAGTTGTAAAGGAAGCTAGGGAGAACAACTTTAACAAAAGCACTATGGTCTGAAACTCGAAGATAAGCTTTAAAAAGAGTTTATTAATAAGCTGTTACAGAAACTAGGGGTTTGGGCTATGTTTTACTAAAACAGCGATTATGAGCTCAAATTAAGCTTAATGTGAAAAAGGAAAAGTGATCTAGAAAGCTTATGATGTGCTTAATCTAAAAATGCAAAGAAATTTAACCTAGAAGTGCTTTTAAACTACTGAAATTAATCATGAAACAAGCAAACTCAGGAAATAAGCAAAGTAACACAAAATCCAAATGAGCTAAAAAGTTTAAAAAGCTAAACTAGACTCTAAAACTTTAAGGACTTATAAAACTACTTATAATCTATCTAATTAAGCTAGAAAATCTAGACCCATAAGCTAAATTAACAAATTAAAAACTTAAAATTCCTAAGTACTGTTTTTGGCTTTTTAACTTTTTGACAGCAAAAATAAGCTAAGAAAATAAGCTAGAAAACAAAATTAAAGACTTAAACTATATTAAGCTATATTAAAACTTAACTCCTACTGAATTTGGTAAGCTAATCCTTAAGATTATCTATCCAAATTAAGCTAAGAACACAGCAGTACTAACTGAGGTTAGTACTGCTAGTGTAAAAGTTCAGCAGTTCTTTCAAGTGAAAGCACTGCTGATGCAATTTGACTTTTGATAACAGAATAGGTAATGAAATAAGCTAGAAAATGAAAACTAAAATTAAATTTATAATAAGCTATAACTAAACTTAATCCTACTGATTTTGGCAAGCTAAAATCTAAACTAACAGTACTAACTTGTGAAGGCAGTACTAACTTTTTAGTTAGTACTGGTAGTGTAAGTATCAGCAGTACTAACTGAGGTTAGTACTGGTGACCTTTGCACAAATGTAAAACCAAGAGTGCAGGTTTCCTAAGGGAATCCTACACTAAAACACACTCAAATAGAGTGTTTAAACAAAGTGCAAGCAAAATCTAAGCCTTTGAGGACTTAGATTTAAATTTCACAAGCAAAAAGATAGTCAAAAACCGCCCTGGTGTAGAAACAAAGGTAATAAGCCATTTCTTTAGAACATTTTGAATTCTAATTTATAAAAACTAAATGAAAACTAATTTTAAATAAAAACTTAGCTGACTCAAGCAAATAACACAAGTGAAATTGACTTCTAGAGGTTAAAGTGCACCTAACCAAACACCCCTTAAAAACTAAGACAGATTTTGAGAAAAGCTTTTAAGTTGAAATTTAATGAACAAGTATTAACTACCAGACAATTAACTGATTAGAACTACTTTAATAAGCATGATTTAACAACTAAATAAGCAATAATCTAAGATCTATACTATTTTACTATATTTTTGGTTTTTAGAGGTTTTTAAGACAATAATATGAAAATCTATTATTTAAACTAAGAAAATTGAAAACAGATAAGCAACTATGAAGATTTAGCTATATAAAACTCAAATAAGCACTAATAAGCAAAGAGAATAAACAAATAAGCAGATCTAAACATAACAAGCAATGATATCATTATTTAAAGCTAGAATTTAAAGGAAAATGAAAGAGAAACTTACAAACTCCTCTAGCTAAACAAGAGGACCAATAAAGGCAGCTACAAGCTCCCTAGCTTATTAGATAAGCTAGAGTAAAGTCCTTGGGATCTCTTCCAATTTAAGATCCCCTTCCAAAAAGCTCATATCCAATGAGATCCATGAAAGATTAAACTGATTTAAGGTTTAAGTAAGATTAATACTGAATTCAATAGGCTCTGTTTCAGCTTATAGACTGAAAGAGCTTAAAATAAGCTTATTAGCTTATTGAGACAACTTAGCTTATTAAGAGAGTTTATGAAAAAGGAACTTTGAGAGATTAAGTAAAACTGAATTTCATTAATAAAAGTTACTGATTACATTACTTGGAAAGGAGATTACAAATCATTTTAAGGAAAATTACGTTAAAGAAAAATATGAGAATTAAGCTAGACTAAAATACTAAAGAAAAACTAGATCTTCTTTTCCTCCCTTCTTTATGTGTGAAGGGTGAGGCCTATTTATAGTGCCAAGCTGAAGCTTCCAGACCCTCTTCCTTTGCTCTCCAATCTTTCAATCTTGGCCAATCATTTCTTTAATCATTTGAGCATCAATTGTAGCCGTTTGATCACATTGTGGACACATTCCATTGTGCTTTTTCCATGGCTAACGTAGCTTGAGCTTGATCTTGAGCTAATGAATCTCTTGGAAAGACTGATTTGACCCTTGCCTTGCATTTAAGAGCTCCTTAATTGACCATCTAGCCCTTTAATTTCCATAAGCCCTTTGTTTTTAACTTGATGGTAAAATGGGGAAGATGAATGAATAGTAAAAAGAGTTCCCGCCCTTTTTTTGACAGTTAAAACTGTTGTAGTTTGGGGAGTTTACACTTTTGGCCCTTGTCTTCTCTTTTTCCTTTTCTAGTTATAAATAACTTTTAGAAATTGCAAAACCAGCCCTTGTGGTTGGTATAAAAGGAAAGGGATAGGGTTTTGGGCTTTGTTGACTTTTATTGACCATCTTTGATTGGGTTTGACTGAGGCTTGACTTTTCTGGCTTTGGCTTTGAATCTTTGGCTTCTTTTTGAACTCCTCTGATTCCCGTGTCCGTGCTTGCTTGTTTTTGACTGTTTTCTTGTGATTTTTGACTTATCCGTTCCTGCACACACAAGACACAAATACAAGCATATTTTTGCTATTTTTGGTCTGTTTTGGGTTTATTTGGGCTATTTTAAGCATAAATGGATATGTGTATTTTACACTTATCAAAATTCCCCAAACTAAACCTTTGAAAAGTAGCAAAGATTTTTGTTGAGAGAGTTAAGAGATCACAAGTTATAAAACACCCGACTTCCCTTTTTTCAAAGATTTTTCTCTTTTTATGATTTTTCTTGATAAATTAATACCTAACTACAATTTATTTGTGTTGGATCACTAAATAACGATTCGTTTCTTGGCGAATACGAATGTTCTTCTCTTGCACTTGAATGAGAAAAGAGAGATGAGAAGAAGAGATTAGATCACTTAAAACAAGATCTAAGTGTCACACCCCGCCAAGGCGGAATCACGAGGTGAAACTTCATGGATATCGTTACAACACAATGGTGTCTACTATAGAGATACTAAAAGGAAAAGGAAATAACTAACGGGGACACTATGTGTCATAACAATACCCAACACAAGATAAAGGAGTCTTGCATTATTAAGTAATGTCATACACGCGCAAAGCATAATCCAACAATAAAGCAATACAATCGCACACAAATTATCCATCACAACATAAGTCTAAATCAAAAGAACAATAAAGAGAGCTCCATAAGCCAATCCTAAGGTCTCTCTAGCCACTTCTCCTAGCATCATTAGTCTCACGCTGATTACCTGAAAATGATGCTTAAAACGTCAACATAAAGTTGGTGAGAGTCATAGGTTTAGGACATCCAAAAAAATTTAAACCACAACATTACTGTGATAAATAAAAAAAACATGGCAGGACAATAAGTGAGCTATCATACAAGCTAACATGCATAAACAATCCAAACATACCAACATCCAAAGGTGTGCTACGTGGCCATAACCACCACATAGTCTTACCACTACCAAGGTGTGCTACGCAGCTCGTAGTCTTACCACTACCAAAGGTGTGCTACATGACCACTCCGGATACATGCAGTCTTACCACTACCAACCTTGCATACTGGGATCCACAATATCAAGACACAATCATCCACAAAATCAAGAATCATACCATATCACTGTACATGTAGCACGTAACATACAATAGCCACATTATGTCCACGCATTTCAGACCCACATTATCACAGTAATCAAAACATTTCAACACTTGCATCATTTTCATCCCAAGTTTAAAAGCAATGTAAAAATGGGACTATGAAACTCACCTGAATGCGCAGCTACAAGTAACTCAAACTCCTTCCTTAAAAACTATACACAATAAAAGCTCATGTTACCATCGGTAAGCTAAACGCTTAATCCAATATAACAACCCTAATGATGGACTAATATCATCTATACTATATGTAAAGACTCTCTACCATCATTTTATATCTTCATTATATCTTTTATTTACTTTCTACTTTTATTTTAAACACTTACAACTTTCTGCTCAAATGCAGAATTTTTACCCAACTTGCACGACTTAAAACCCTTACCAAAATGCATCCACAATTCCCACAAAAATTCACACATGACCCCACATGTGTATACTAATCTCATCCAGAAGCCCATGCATTTATTCAACCCATAAGTATACCCTTGAAAATCAAACTTACAAACTGGTCAATTTCGGGTCTGATTGCACACCAAAAAGTTTCGACTTCAAAACCCAGCTTAAAATTAATTTTAGCCTTAGCCCTTTTAGGGTTTCTTAATAGACATATGAAAGTTACTTTCTGTAAAAGGGCTTAATTTAAAACACTTCTTAAGTAGGGTTTTCACCTCACCACCTCACTTAGTTGACTTAACATCGTCTATGAAAACACAGTTTTGACAACAAATCTTGTAACCATTATTTAATTGACTTCCCGATCTCAAAAACTGTTGAGGCCAGATTTTTTGGAAAGTAGATTCAAAATGCTTCAGTTTAAAAAAAAGAATCATGTCATTTGCATTCTCCATCATGGAGAAAAACGTCAATCAATCTGACCTAAATTCTGCTCATCTATAAAACATCAAATCATTGCAACCCCTAACCTAAAATTGCATGGATTCTTCCGAATTCATATCTAATTAACATATTTAATCATTATTAACTATAAATTTGTATTTTTTTATTTAACCCTAAATCCATCATAACTAAGCTATAAAAATTAAGAGAATTAAAGAGGTTTAATGTGTTTACCTTTTGATTACAAGCACCTAAATAACACTCTTGATTGATTCTTGGATCTAGCTCTTGAAAAAGATTTTCCTAGGGTTCTTGGGGTAATGGATCTCACGGCACACCAAAAAAAATGGGAGAAAAAGATGAAGTCTAGTTTTTATATATTATAACCTAATCCTAACTCAAATAGAATTTGTTAAGTATTAAAACTTCTTTTTTTTTACTATTCCCGGATTTACTATTCACTTATATAAAAAAAAAAATTTAATTAACTAATAATTAACATTACCTTAAGTTTCTACAAAAACCTAAGTTATTTTAACTATACATTTTTATTAAAACGCAATAAACCGCACTTTCTAAAAATAACATTTTCATTCTATAATTCACTGCTATTTAGGGAAGTTTGATACAAACTTTATATTTCAACCTTATCAATTCCTTCATAAAGCAATCACATTCAACTTTAACGCGTATCCTTTAAAAAATCTAGTTTGGACGTAGCAATGGTTATGCAAAACGTCTCAGTCTCAAACTCCCTATATCGAGAATGGACTACTTATCAACATATAAACACACATAACAAAATGATCATTTAATTCTAAAACGATCACATGCATATAAACACCACAATTACCAATCAAAACGACCACGAAACACTCAAAAATCACATAAAACGAGCAAAAACTAAAGTCTAAAGGTATAAGCTACCCTGCTCAAACCACGGTTGTCACACTAAGAATGTTAGTGATCAAAAGATTTAGAGAGAGAAAGAAGATTTTTAGAAAGAGAAAGTTATTTGAAAATTTCGTGCTAAGAGGTATATTTTTTGTTGGGAATAAAGCAGTATTTATAGGCAGGAAAACCTAACGGTCACTGGGGGCGGTCCTGCCGGTCTCAGATATATCTGGGGGCCGCCAGGCCTATAAGGGGGCCGCCCAGTAGACTAGGCTCCTATTTTTGTCTTTTTGTGAGAAATGATGTATCTGTATGGAAGCTTCCATTTTGGGGGGAAAACCAGATTCAAATTTTATTATTTAAATAAACGATTTTCTTTTATTTAAAAAAAATATTTATGTATTATTATTTTGTAAAAATACTTTTGTGAAAATGTAATGGTTAAAAAAAATATTTTCTTGATCACTAATCATGCTTAATGATTTATTTGTTCATACCTTAAGTGATTAATCTTATAAATGGAATTTTACGATTAATAAGTTGTAAACATTTATTTTTATTGTAAACGTTTTTACATTTTGTTATTATCAAAAGGTTGAGAGGTCGAAAAATATAAATAACTTTTTTAGACATTATTTGTATTAACAATCTCCCCCTTTTTGATGATGACAGAATGTTAGGAATTACAGATTTGATGATTACAAAACCCATAAACAGAAATGAAGAAAGAAGAAACAAAAGGAAACAAGATATGCTAAAGAAGGAAACAAGATCAAGATTAATGTTGAAGATATAGATTAGTCAAACATTAATGTGATGATTAATGTTAATTAATTAGTTTCCTAATTGTATTATGTTTTCTTTTGAAACAATAAGGACCCATTGTGTAATAGTTAGTTAGCTTTATTAGTAAGCTAGGGTTTCTTGTAACCTCCCTCTAGTATATAAAGAGGGTAGGCGTCTAGGTTACAGGTATCCATTCATAGATAGTCTCTCCAATGAGAGTCTAAACGCATAGAAAGCGTGTGTAGTAGTTAGTAGTTAGTTTCTTTATTAATGTTTAATAAAGAAAACCTTATTAGTAACATGATTGTGTTCTTTATATTCCGCTGCGTGTTACAATCATTGTTATCATACCCTAGATGAGTCCTAATAACGATCTATGGAGTCATTATAGGATTCCACAATTGGTATCAGAGCCTCGTGGCTCTTGATCTAGGGTTAATAAGGTTTTCGTGTATAATTTTATTTTGTTTTATCAAAAGGCATATTTGCCAATTAGGGTTCTTAAGGAAACCCTAATTCGTTTAAAGATGGCAGCAGTCAGGCAGAAGTGAAGGCAGCAGGGTTTCTTCTCAAACCCTAACCTCGAAGCATATGGATTGGTTTACAGCAGGTACACAAGCAGATCAGCAATAACCCTTATACATCTTTTGGGTTCGTAATGTCTTTGAACGATTATAGAGGTTTGGATGTTCCTACTGCTAAGCTTTTCTTAATTCCTACTGGTAAGCTTATGGTTCCTGCTGGTAGTTCATGGTTCCTGCTGGTAGTTCCTGCTGGTAGGCTTTGTGGTTCCTGCTGGTCTGCTTACGGTTTCTTCTGCTAGTATTATAGGTCCACAGACGCCCTTGGGTCTTGAACAATGAGGATGTGTATGGTTCATTTTGGAGGTTCAGTTTATGCTATAATTCTTGATTGGAAAAGTTACACGCTCTTTACAAATATTTTGGGGGGCATATGATACCATACAGTTCATGATATGATTATTGAGGAAAAAGAATAATCATAAGCATTGAGTGGTTTCTGGTTGATCCGTCTGAGCTCACTGAGACTATCGGCCATTGCATGTGATCGCCATGCATATATTGACTACAAGAATTATCCAAAGACATTTTATTACATGATATTGTAATAAGCATGTCTTTTTCGCACTGAAGGAAGATTTGATCTATGCTACTGAGTTCAAGATTCAAGAGATGGTGAGTATACTTTTAAGGGGAAGCTTATTGTTGATATACTTAACCATCTATATGCATCACTTGAGGGGAAGCGTTTACGAGTTGTACAAGACCCCTATTAGATGATTACAAAAAGGGGAAGAAGATTTACGATGTGCAGCTTATTATTGTGATGACATGTTTTAGCATTGTTTCTTCATGCAGATTGTTTTGTAATATCAAATAGGGGAAGATTGTTAGGAATTACAGATTTGATGATTACAAAACCCATAAACAGAAATGAAGAAAGAAGAAACAAAAGGAAACAAGATATGCTAAAGAAGGAAATAAGATCAAGATTAATGTTGATTGAAATCAACATTAATGTTGAAGATATAGATTAGTTAAACATTAATGTGATGCTTAATGTTAATTAATTATTTTCCTAATTGTATTATGTTTTCTTTTGAAACAATAAGGACCTAGTATGTAATAGTTAGTTAGCTTTATTAGTAAGCTAGGGTTTCTTGTAACCTCCCTTTATTATATAAAGAGGGTAGGCGTCTAGGTTAAAGGTATCCATTTCATAGTAGACTTCTCCAATGAGAGTCTAGAAACGCATAGAGAGTGTGTAGTAGTTAGTAGCAGTAATAGTTTCTTTATCATGTTTAAATAAAGAAAACCTTTTCAGTAACTTTGATATGTTCTTAATTATTCCGCTGTGCATTATATCATTGTTATCATACCCTAGTTGAGTCCAGATCTTGGATTCTACACAGAATATAAATTCATTTTGTATAAAATTAAAGGTTTCAAATTATTAATTAGTTTTAATTCCATTTCTCCCCCTTTTTGTCGAATTCAAAAAGGATGATCGTCGAGTAGTTGTAGAAAGAAAGAAGTCAACGATATCAAGACTCCCCCTTGATGTATGCTCCCCCTCGTTTGGGGCACTAAGGGATCAATCTTACAAAAATTGTTTGCTACAAAACAAGGTTAGAAATACATATGCAAGACAAATATCTTTTAAGCATAACATTGAATTCAAGTCACGCCAAAGAGAGTTTCATTCAACAATCAAAAAACTCATACAATAGTAAATGCAAGTAATACATTCATACAACATAAAATAAAAATAGAGCTAATACGAGCCAAGAGATCATTAATCCATAAGTTACACTACAATCTAAACATGCTTCATGAGATAGAGAAAGATAATACTACATAAGTCCTAAATAATTCATGATTCATAGAGAATGACTTTTTAAGCAAAAAGGTTTGGGGTGACACATTTATGAAAAAATTTAAAAACATTTCAAGGTGGAGGTGGAAAGTGTGAAGTGATTGCGGTAGTGATGAGATACTTAAGATGAGCAAACATGATGTTTATCTCATCTCTTAAAGTTAAGAAAAGAGTTCGGTTGTGAGAGCAACATATGCATGTTGACCCATGGTAGTCATGATAATTGTAGTAAAGTGGATGACCCATGATAGGTGGTTGAGGTTGTGGTGGAGATGGTGGTGATGGAGTTTCAAGGTTTTCAAATGGTGACTATGAGAGAGTGATATCCAAATAAGGATGACTTTGAAGTGGTTGAGGGTTTGAGGGTCTAGGAGGAACATCCAGGATGTTATAAAGCAATGGATTCAAGGGTTGAGGAGAAGTTGGTTCATTAGATAATGGTGGTGAAATTTAAAGTTTTGATTGAAAAGAAGAAGGTGTGTTATCTTGGCTTGATGAGGTGTCATTGGTTGATGGAGTTTTTGATGGTGCATTTGGAGGAGTTGGAGATTAAGAGGTTGTGGTATGAGAAGGTGTATTGAGGTTTTCATCATCATTTGTGAGATCAATAAATAGTTATTTTGGGGGTAGGATGATAAGTTTGATTTTTTTAATGCCATAGGAGGAAGAAGCTTGAGTAGAATCCATGGTAGAAAGATTTGAAGAAGATGAAGATGAGAAGAAGAATGGGAAGGATGGCATATTTAATTAGGAACTATAGGATCAAAGTATAAAAGCATGAGGATTAAGAGGATATATTCTAAAAGTGGTTTAGTAAAATGCAAGAAGTTTAGCAAGGCCTAAGAAAGAATAGTCAACTACACAGAAAATCAAGTAGTCACGGTAAAATTTTCCATGAATCTGATGGCGGTCCCATATATAATATACGGTATTCCAGATATGTTTGGGGGTCAACTTATTATGGGGGCCAGTTTTCTAAAGGAACAAAATATTTCTTAGTGTTCCTGATTTTTGTAAATCTTATATAAAAGTTTCCCTAATTTTCTATTTTGCAGTCAATCTATTTCACATGGAATCATCTAAGCTTAATAATCCAAATTTAAAAACTAACTATCCTAAATTTCTATAAAGAAGCACATATAGTGCATATTAAGCAAAGAGATAATATGTATTAATGTCATATTAGTAACATATTGTATAAGGTATGCATGCAAGCAAGGGTTTAGGATGATAAAATGGAATGATCATCCAAGGCAAGTTATGTTGCCCGTACTACGTACTAAGTTACTACTAAATAGCATAAGTTTAAGTACCTAAGCATAATAAAGTAGTAAATGTATAATGCCAACATCTATAAATAAGTAGCATAAATAATAAAGTGTTCTCAAAGCAATTCTCCAAATTACTTATTTCTTCTTCCTTCTTAACAAGTTGCGGATGCCTTGTCCGAGTGACAATAGTCCACCCCGTTGCTCATCTCGTAATTGAACTTGACGGTTTATGATTCCAGTTTAACGAGTGTAAAATGGTTCCAAGTGAGGGTCAATGTTTGGTGGGTTTT
This sequence comes from Tanacetum coccineum, assembly GCA_026074375.1. NCBI lineage: Eukaryota > Viridiplantae > Streptophyta > Magnoliopsida > Asterales > Asteraceae > Tanacetum > Tanacetum coccineum. The sequence goes on from BQNB010036328.1 coordinate 37,626, forward strand.
GAAAGACTTGAGGAACCTCATTTGTTAAAGAATTAACAAAACGAGTGGGGGAAGGAGTACTTGCACGCGAGGTTCCTTCGTTATTGCCATCATCGTTGAGATGAGAGGAAGATGGTTGACCGAAGGCAGAAGATGAGGAAGTAAAATAATGACCTCTTCTCGTGCCACAATCCTTTCGAGTCTTTCGCTCTTGTTGAGTGGTAAGAGGATACATGACACGATCGTACAAGACATTGGACTCATTTAACAACTCAGTATTTTTGCCTATGACATACTTAAACAAGCGAGTCAATAACATACCATACGGTAGTATCAACCTAGCTTGTTTAGTGACAAACTCCATTGGTTTTGCCATATAATAGGCGAGGTTGAACTTTTTAGAGTTTGCAACATAATAGAGCATGTAACAAAGACACGCGGGAACAGGATCCCTATTACCCCCCAGACAGACAACATTTTCCCGGATAATTTCTTCCAAAGGATTCAAGGTAGACACAATTTCACGAGTGAGAATTTGATGATCCTAAACATCTATTTTTGCTCATGACGGATGCGAGTGACCTGACCTTCTCGATCATTTCAAATATACAAAATAATGTCATCAAGAGAATGAGGGTTGGTTTGGTATGGACCATCCCTAGGAACACCATATGCCAATTCGTCAAGTGACCACTTGTCGGTAAAGACACAAGCACCCTCACAAGGTATGTCAAGAATTTGAGAAAATTCTTCAAAAGAGTAAGAAAAGAATTGATTTTGAATCACAAATTCGATAAACATTTGCCTCGTTGTGAATTTTAATTTGATATGGACTTAAAAATTCAAGGTATGAAGTGAGGATAAATTTTGTCAATGATTTCAAGAAGACACTCAAACTCAAGAAAACTAAACAAGGACCGAACATAGCGAAGATCCGCAAAGTCCTCAAAAACCACCCAACCCTCATGAATGTAGCGACTTTTAAGGTTTTTTAGTCTTTCTTTTAAAGGTGAACGGTATTCATGTGAAATTATTAGAATGTAGTGTCTTATATTTTTATGGTCTTCAGTGATTTGTGAGGGCATGTTTACTTGAAAGATAGTATTAAGTCAACATTTTATCATCATTTACTTGTAGTGTTGTATGGAACATTTGTTTCTAGTGTGTGCCTACTGTGACAAATGAGTGTAACGATTAACTCGGCCTAGAAATTAAAGTCTAAGAGTTAACCCAAACGCTCCTAATATATTTTGCTCATCCAAACATGTCAAAAACATACATATGAATTTGTATTCTATGAATTTTGTTAATGAGGTCATTATGCATGTGTTTAGATATATTTTTTTAGTTGTATTATCAATGCATAAAAATAATTTTGTAGCTTCCTAACGATGAGTGATTTGAAAATAATATGGGGTTTTGGTTCGAAATCAATTATTCGACAAACTTACTAATGTATGTAAATCCTATGTCTAAGGGAAGCATATTAGTTATACATTATATCTTAGTAGTCCTAATTATACAAAATTGAAAGAAAAATGAAAAATCCCCAATTTTAATTTTTGTGTTTATCATGAACTCTAGACTCAAATTGAAAGAAAATAGATAAAATGACTTACAATTGATGATCGTTGTGATGTTGTGAATGATTATTAGTGTTGATTTAATCTTCAATTAATGTTTAGGTGGTTGATTTTGAGTTTTGGGTTGTTTTGATTCGTGTTCGTCGCACTAACAGGGAAAAGGGATGTTTGGTTTTGAGTTTTGAACATTTCTGACAAAGTACACGATATAAGTGTATGTGGTGGCGGTCCATATCGATTCAGGGGGCGCCCAAATTGTTTTGGTGCCGCTTGCTATATGGGGGTCGCCCTTAGCAAGGGTTTTTAGATCTAGTTTTGACAAAAACTTTATAAAGAGGGGTGACATTTTAATTTGCATTTCCCGAATTAAAAATGCTCAAAGTACTTCAGACAAAGTATTTAAGTTGTCATGACACACGTGACGAAACGTACGGACTAGAATCGAGCACGTAGGAAGAAGGAGAAGCGGACTAACACGATTTATGGAATGTGTTCCATCATTCCTAAACCAAGACGTAGATAGTTAAACGATTCATGTTTAAGGGGTTTTGTAAGGATGTCGGTGATATTGTCGACGAACGACACTTTTTCGATTGAGATATGTCCTTTTTGGACATTATCACGAAGAAAGTGGTGACGTATTTCGATGTGTTTAGTACGAAAGTGTTGCACCGGATTTTTGCTAAGGTCAATCGCGCCTTTGTTGCGACATGTTCGATCGTCGTCGAAGTTGTACTTCAGTAGGCGATAAGAGCTGTTTCTACATAGTGCGTGTTGACAGCCGTTCGACGCTTCGTATTCCGCTTCGGTGGTGGTTATAGCATGAGCGGTTTGTTTATTCTGAGAACCCTATATGTCAAACAACATCAAAGAATGTACAAATACCGCTAGTGCTCTTTCGGTCCACATAATCTCCCGCATGATCAGAGTCGGCATATACTACGATTTCTATACCGGTCCCCTTAGGATACCATAATCCTAAGTTCGTGGAAGATACGCTTAACCGCTTCAAGGTGAGAGGTTTTGGGAGCCTCTTAGAAGCGGGCACAAAGGCAGACACTAAACATGATATCGGGCCTACTTGCCGTTAGGTATAATAAACTACCTATCATGCCTCGATTCTTGGTACTATCTACCAACTCACACTCTTTGTCTTTTATGAGTTTAGTATCGGAGGACATGGATATTTAGATTGATTAAAGAAAATACCATCTTCCATTTGTTTTATTTGTAATCCAAGAAAGAAGTTAAGTTCACCCATCATGCTCATCTCGAACTCGTCATGCATGATTTTGGCAAATTCATCACACATGTCTTGACAAGTCGAGCCGAATATAATGTCATCGACATATATTTGAACGATGATGAGATTTGAATTTTCCTTCTTAGTAAAAAGAGTGTTATCTACCATTCCTATTTTGTATTCATGTTTAATTAGAAAAGCTTTTAATCTATCATACCAAGCTTTGGGTGCTTGTTTAAGACCATATAAAGCTTTCTTTAGTTTATAAACATGATCTGGTTTCTTGAAATCAATGAATCCTAGAGGTTGTGCCACATGTGCCACGTATACCTCCTCATTGATAAAACCATTTAGGAATGCACTTTTTACATCCATTTGGAATAGCTTAAAATATAAAGCATATGCATAAGCTAATTGTATCCTTAATTGGAATCAAGTCTAGCAGATAATAGGGTATTATGTTTTCAGTCAATAATCAATGCCCTCCTTATTGTTTATAGCCTTGGGCAACTAACCTTGCCTTTATTTCGAGCAAAAAAGGTCGTTCTCTCTACTTATTTCTAAACACCCACTTAGTTCTTATGATTGTCATATTCCTAGGTTGTGAAACTAATTCCCAAACGTTGTTAGCAATGAATTGATTTAATTCTTCTTGCATGGCGACTATCTAACTTTCATCCGTTAAAGCTTCATTCACATTTTTAGGGTTCTATATTTGCATATAAAAACAATGATGGTACTATTGTTTGTGTGTTTGTGACCTAAGGGTTCTTTGGTTAAGGTTCTCCTATGACATTTTCTAGTGGATGGTTCCTAGACTCCTTAATATTGATTATTTCGTCAATTTCTAAAAGTTCCATCCTTAATGTCATTTTCTAGGTTTTTCTTTTCGGTAACCTTAATTGCTTATTCTTTATCTAAGTCATCATCCACCAAGGGTGATGTCTTAGATGGTGGAGGAGTTTCATCGAATGTCACATTGAGTGATTTTTCAATTTTCCTAATGTGTTTATTAAGGATGATGTAGACTTTACTGTTTTAGGAGTAACCTAAAAAGACACATTCGTATGACTTTGGGTCAAACTTGGTAAGGTAGTCTTTAGTGTTTAAAATGAAGCACTTGCTTCCAAACACTCTAAAATAGTCAAGAGAAGGTTTCCTACTTCTCAAGAGTTCATAAGGTGTTTTTTCTAGGATGGCTCTAATTAGGATTCGGTTGAGAATGTGTGTTGAAGTATCTACGGCGTTACACCAAAACTTTTGTGGTAACGATTGTTCATTTAGCATAGTCTTACTCATTTCTTGAAGTGTCCTATTTTTTCCTGTGTGTTCACCACTACCATTTGATTGAGGAGTGCCTGGAGCCGAAGAAGTTTTGTGTAATTCCATTAACTTTACAAACTCTCCAATGCAGTCATTATCAAATCCTACTTTTTTTTGTTTTTTTTTTTTTTTGTTCACACCCCTCAGTACTTTATTGACATTGTGTTCATCTAATTGGTTTGAATTTTCTTACTAATTATTTTGAATGATCGAAGGCTTCGGTTTTATCCTTAAGGTAATCTTGTCTAAGTATTACATAGAGTTATCATATACTTATCTAAGGGTGTATGCGGTTTCCTCCGTAACTCCGTAGACGGATAGACCATAGAGATTTATTTGAAGAAGTATAGAGATATTGGCGTGAGACTATATTATTAGCTTTGTGCTAGCGTGAGATTATTTCCAATTTTGCATAGCATCACAAAATATTATTGATCAAACTTATGGCTAGGTAGGTTTCTAACTAGATCCTTAGATGCTAACAATTGAATGAGATGCATATTAGCATGACCTAATCTTCTATGCCACAATGTGGATTTTTCATCAATCATTGCAAGACAAATTTTATCTTTTGGCTTATTTCCTAATTTCAACACATATAATCCTTTCTCCCTAATACCTCTACCTATAACCTTATCATCCCTAGTAATTTCACTATCATGTTCAAAAAAAGTTACTCTACATTTATTATCACATATTTTTCCTACACTTAGAAAGTTAAATCCTAAGTTATCAACATGTTCTACATTACTATATTTAGGGAGTCATTAGAAATCGTACATTTGCCAATGATGATACCGCGGAGATTACTACCAAAACTGACGTTACCTCCATTGTATGCCTTGTACGTAGAGAAGTGCTTTCGGTTACCCGTCATGTGTTTAGAGCATTGTATCTTTAATCCATTCGTCGGGTTCCATGTCGACTCCAATGCGTATCTAATTTATATAGGCTATAACTCAAACATATGGTCCTCAATATTCTCATGGGTCCAAAGTTGTTAGAGCTAAACATCCCTTGCCACATTTGATGCAATGGTGGGATGTAGACTTGGGAGACACATTTCCCATGGCATGTAACTTTGACGTTAGAAATTATTCCAAGTTACGAGAAAGCCATGAGATTGGTTTTGTCGACCAACGTTCCTTTTTTATTGCGGTGTTTTAGGACGAGGATAATTATTATTGACTCTTTTAGGAGGTGGATTTTTGATCTAATATGTTGGTTTTGATATTGTTTCCATCTCCGGTTTGTTTTAATGATGGCTTGGTAATAATGTTTATCTTCATTATAAACTTAGCTTACGGGTACTTTGACGTTGTTTACTATTATGTGTTTTGGTCTAGGACCCAAAATAGATTTTTGAAAAGACACACTTTTCTCAAATCCAGGCGTGATGACTGGTGGCGGTCCCATAATTATTTTGGGGGCCACCTGTACACTATGGGCGCTGCCCATATTTATGTGACATCCATCAGAAAACGTCTTTTTCTGGGCTTTCACAAATTTTATTTCCTTAGTTCTACAGTGATGCTTCAATGTATTAAACTCCTAAACCAATTTTTGCTTCGAAGGGTTTTGATTACTTAAATTTTAAATTTAGATTTGTGTACTCTTTTCAAATTTTAGTTTATCTCAAATGGCTCTCTTGATTTTTTTGTTCTTAATTTTAAGCATATGACACTTTACACATTCGAGATCAACTCCCTTGTTTTTCTCGAGTGTTGACAATTTTTCTTTTAATTCACTAAGCTCTTTTTCTAAGCTATTTCTAGTGGCTTTTAATCTTTTGTTCTTAGTGATTATTTTTAGACTCATTTTGCATATTTTATTATATTCATTATCTATAGCCAAATCGTCTATTGATGAGTTTTTGTCACTAAAGTAAGATAAATCAGAACATACATCATTTAGAGCTTAAGCTACGAGACATGTTTCATCTTTAATCTTTTCATCATTTTTTCACCGCAATCGCTCCACGAACCTCCAACGAATGCTCTTTGGTTCTTGTCTCTCGGTGGTTTTAGACATTCTTCAATAAGATGATTTGGGTATCCGCATCTTAAGCACTTCCTTTCACCCTTGACAATTTTTTGTCGTCTCAATTTCTTTGATGATCTTTTTGTCTTCCGTGGTTGTCAAACGAATCTTCTTTTCTTTTATAAAGAATTCTTGAAGTCTTTTACGCCATGCGTAATCTTTAGTCTTCACTTCGGAAGTGAACATTCCTCTATATCTATATACATTTTTGTTTTAAAGCTTAGATCTCCTTTCTGCATTAGCTTTGACTATTTCCATATCTTGCTTGATGACTCTTCTAATGGACTTTGAAGGTTTCCAATAAGCTCATCAGAGATAGTGATGTTATGTCTTATGACTTTTCAATCGCCGTGACCTTTGCTCTCCATTTAGGATGTAGAGCCATAAGAAACTTCCTAACATAATTCTTGCTAGAATAACCTTCATCAAGAGCTTTTAGACTAGTAATAATAGTATTAAATCTAGCAAAAGCACTATCTATAGATTCGTCTTCAGAATGATGGAGTTGTTCATATTGTAGAACCTAAAGGTCGCATCTATTATCTTTGACGGGAATATTACCTTGGTGCGTGATAATTAAGTTTTCCAAATTTCTTTTTACCGTTTACTCATGAATAATATTTTATATTCTTTTCTAGGCAAAGCATTGTAAATAACCATTTTAGCTTCATTATGTTTCATAAGTCTCCTTTTAAGTTCGTTACTTTGTTTTTCAAAAGGGATAACCTCATCTAATTTGGTTTCCGGATTTTGTTCAATGTAACACCCAAAAATTAGGTTTTAAGTAATTAATTATGAAAAGGCCATTGGGTAAGTTGATTATGACTTAGTAGCCTAAATGTGTCAAGGGACTTAAGTTGTTGCCTCGTTTGTTTCAATACGGTTGTATTGGTATTATGTATAACGACGATTCATATAAGGTGGGATTTGGCATATTCAGGACTTATGAATACGGGAGTATTGGTAGCTTATTTGGATACGACATATCCATAGGAATGGATACGGTGTATTGGTGAATTCGGCCAAAGGAAATGACTAAACTACCCTTTTTGATGAGTCGCCACTTTACTTAAATATCTCAGCCTCTAGACTTTTCCCTGGCATTCTAAACATTTCCAGTTATTATAGTGTGTTGTGTGGTGTTGGCTTAGAAGGAAAAAAAGGAGGGAAAAACCCCACAGCAAATTAATAGTGAATTGATGAGGAAATCAAGGCTTTATGCAAAGGTTAATCCTTAACAATGATCATACAAGGTAAGTAAGCTCTTTTGAGTTGAATTGAAGGATTATAAATTAGGGTTCATTCACCTAAATTAGGGGTTTTGGGTAAATGGGGTTCTAAACCAAGTATTAAGGTGTTAATGATTATGGGTTAAGGTTAATTGATGATTAAATGTAATTAAAATTGGAAGTCTTCATCATATGATCAAGATATGATCATATGATGATTAAGGATGGAAGTAGGTAAGTTATGGGTTGTATAAACCCTTATTATAGTATTCTTTAAATATGTTAATGATATGTGATGATTATGGCAATAGGATGGCAAGCATGGAAGATGGTGATGATGTTAATGATAAACTTAGCTTTGGAGCTAAGGTAAGTAAAATGGTTATAATATGAAATTATGTTGATTGTATCATATATGTGTTATGTGTGGAAGTTGATAATAAAGGTTTAGGAGGTTTTGATTATGATGATTGGATTCAAGACGTTAATTAAGTGCTAGCTTGGCAAAATTGCCAAGGTTGTGGTTAAGCTAATTGTGACCAATTAAGGTATGTAAAGACTATTTGTGTGTTGAATGATATTTGGATTATGTGTTATGTGCAAGTGATTGTAAAGTATGGCATGATGGGTTAAGTTGAATGTGAATGATACTTATGTGATTCATGATATATAACATCATGTTATTGCCGTTTTACTTACTAAGCGTTATCGCTTACGTGTTTAAGTTGAAATGTTTTGTAGGTTCAATGTGACAAAAGTAATGTGCAGAGTAAGGCATAGGTGTGGAAGTACTTGTCAATATTAGACAAGTAGTTAAGGTAGATGTCGAGCTTGAATCAAGGTTGAACCCCCATGTGTCTTAACGATTTATTTATGAATGTTGTCAAATGTCAAGTGTCATCTAAACGTCGTTTTGTATAAAGGTAAAGATCATAGTTTTAACAACCCGAGTTTCAGGTCAACGTCTATCCCAAGCTACGACGATTATTTTTTTTCGTTATCTTGTTATAGCGTTTATGCTTATATTGGCTGATGAAAATTTTCCTTTTATAGGGTTGATTTATTTCCGTGATTTAGTTTCTATTAGTTTTTAGCATCTAAGAACGTCAAAAAATTTATATTGTTGCTCCGAGAGCGTGATTATGTTATTTTTGTATTTTATGGCGTTTCCTCGAGTTTTTGTGAAACCCGTGTTTAAAGATCGTGTTTTACGAGGTTTAGCGTTTTAATAAAAGTTTTAAAGTAAATTAGTGGGACGGATTTAAAATATTTATAAACGTGGTGTGACCTGAGTTTTTGGCCGATTTTAAGTAAAAGAAATGACACTTTGTACTAGTTTTAAAAGAGATTAAGGATGGAGGGACTAGTTTTGCCAAAGTGCCAAAGTTAAATTCTATAAATAGGCACCAACCTCACACCCATAACACTTTTACAAAAATTTTACTCCTCCCCTCTCCTTGTTTTTGTTCGACCGACCACCACAAAGAAACCACCACCACTTTATTTTTGACATGCAATTAAACCCAATTATATCATCTAAATCTTTGTTTCAAGAGCTACAAATCCCATTATAGAAACCTCACATGCATTAAGTTTTGAAGAAGTTAGATTTTGGGTCAAGTTCTTGTGATTTTGATCTTAAAGGGGTGCTTAGATTAATTAGATTGTTGTTATTGTGAGTCGGTTGTGTTGAAAAAGGTTTTGGTTTGTGGTTTGGGTTGCTCGTCCGTACGGTCCAACAAGGGGGAAACCATAATCAAGTTTTGTTCTAGCTTTGTGAGTATTTTAATTGTGTTTTTGTGTTGATTAATTAGATTTTATTACATGTATACGATTATTGCTAGATGATTCAAGTGCGGAAAGTATTGAAAGCGTATTTGGTTATTGACCAAAGTTTGATGGTTTTAGTATAATTATATAGGCTAGTTAAGCATATTTTGATAGTCGGATTATGTCGAAAAAGTCATTTTCATGGGTTTTGGGTTGTTCATGTTTGACCAAAAAGTTTGACTTGACCGTAGCATGTCAAGAAATTTTTGAAATCTAAATCGGGCTTTTAAAAATGATAAAAGATGTTCTAAGGTTCGTTTTGATATAAGGTGGGCCTTATTGTAATCATAAAAAACAAAGATTTTACGGCCAAGTCAAGTTTGGTTATTTTGGTGGGGGTAAATAAGTCAACTACGGAAGTTTGATTCGTGTCTTGATGAAGTCAAACTTGCGTTATACTTTTGAATATAGCTTTACAATAAGCAAAGGGGTAGTAATGTTAGTCTAGGATTAGATGAATGCTAAGTTGGGATTTATATTATCCTTTCTTTTCGGCAAGGCTTTCTAATAAAATGGAAAAACTTTATTCGGAAATCGAGATGTAATATTTGTTAGTGGTCAAAGTTGAAAATGTTTTGCCGTCGCACTGAAGATTTTTGTATATGATTGTAGTACGTTCATAAATGTTTATATCTATATTTATATATACTGTATATATATAGATATATATTTATATATAGATTTCTACTATTTATATATATAGTTTATATAGATATATATATATATATTTTATAGTATATATATTTAGTTGAGTGTGTATATTTCCAGCATTATAATAAGACACATTTTGAATTATTCGATGCGGACTAGGCATGATGACTTGGATAGTTTTATTGCTGACTCAAAGTGGCAAAATGGGACATTTTGGTGATTGGCAATACAGTGGCAATATTGCTGGGAGGTTCTTGTAGACATTTATGGAAGTTCTTACCTTTGCTTTAATATCGCCCCCAGCATTAATCTTCCGTTTCAATTTTTCACCCACTAAATGTTCTATTCAAAACTAACATTTACGAAATTATTTTTTCTATTACTATGATTGTTTTGATTTTGAAAATCGTAGTAACAAAATCATAAATTATCCCTTCATTCACTATGTTCATAATTGATGATAAAATCATTTAGGAAATTAAGTATGATTTGAATTCGTACAATTTCTTTCTCCAGTTTTATCATAAATTATATGGTTATTATGATGTTTACTTGTTTTCCATCTCAAATTTCTACCTTTATATTGGCTTGTTAATGTATTTTCTTTGTTGATGGCATGATGATAGGCTTTTTAATTGTGACTCATAAGGGCAAATGGGAATCATTTTGGTGACTGGCCAATAAAATGCAAATGCTGGGGGGTTTTGTTGAAATTTATGATGTTCCTTAAACCTTTGCTTTATTACTCGCCCCATACATTAATTCTTCTTGTTTCAATTTCACCCTCATTATTGTTCGAATTCAAATCTAACCATTCCTAAATTATCTTCTCATTCACTATGTTTTGTTTTGATTATGTAAAAATCATATTAACAAATTCATTATACTATCCATTCTAGTTGCTATGTTTCTAAATGGATGATATAATTCATTTAGGAAATTAAATTGATGATTTGATTGCGTACTATATTTTCTTCCTGTTTTATGCACTTAATTATTTGGTTCTTTAGATGAATACTATGTTTTCAATTCAAAAACTGGTTGGTTTGTATTTCAATGCGGTTTTATTTTATTAGTGCATTTTCGATTAATTTAACTTAAAATTGATTTCCTGTATGGTTTTTTATTTGATTTCGATTTTAAAGATTATATTTTGATACATTGTGGATTTATATTATGGTATTTGAGGTTTTGTCAAATCAACCATGACTAATTTTAGGAGTATTATTATTTTTTTAGTTTATAGGTCTTCACTGATAGAAACCAATGCTTCAATTGTGTTAATTATATTTTGAGATGGAAATCTATGTTTATTTGTGTCTACTGATTCGGAACAATAAAAGAATTAGCATTAAGATTCATGGTTAATAATTAATGTAGTACAAACTCAAAGGGGCAACCTGGAATTGCAATGAATTTGGTATTTAATCAACATAATATTCGCCCCAACATTAATTCTGCCACTGATTTGACCTGAAGTGTGGGTCTCGATTGAAAACATTGATCGACATTTTTGCCAGGTGTATTTTTTGAAGTTGATTTAGTTATTTGTATCTACAGTTTTTTTGTCATGTTAGCGATTTATTTTTTGTTATGATGGATTAACGGGCTGATCAAGTGTATATATAATGATTAGAGAATTATCTAAGAGGCCATATGAGACCAATTTGAGCGCATCTTATGATCAAGTGGTACCTTTGACCCAGAAATATTAAAACGCCTCCAATAAAGGTAATAATTTTATTTTGATATTTCAATTTTTATTATGAGTTACTATGTTGTTTTGCAAAAATTAAGGGTAATGTAGAACTTTTTAATTAATTGTCAAGAGGAGGGCATTGCTGCTCAGATCAATTTATTGAGTTCGAACAAGGAAGCTCAGGATCACTCAACGATGGAGTTCGGTCTATAATTAGTTAAAGTTGTAATAGAATTATTACCGGGGAATCGGGATGATAGATAATCTAATATTGTAATGTTTTTGGGTTATTCCCAAGCATAAACCCGAGCCGGGTCTAGTTAAAGATCTTGCGCGTCATTTTATGTGCGGTGTTATATAAGGAACTTTTCCACTTGGAAAAATAAGTTGTTTATATCTAAAATAATATCTTTTCTTTTTTCTCTCTTAATTCTCTCTCTAGTTTCTCTCTCTAAACAACTCATCTCTCTTTCTCATTTCTAGTTCCAATTTCGTGATCGATTGTGTGAAGTGAAGTGTTATCGGGATCCTACAATATTTCACGCGATTTGAAGCTTAAGGTGGTATAGGTTAGGAATCAAAAAATCTAAACACACCACTCCATGGCTCTTGATACCAATTGTAGAATACTAGTAATCTTAAGATCAAGTAAGAACAATAGTGAGATGTGGGTTGGGATGTTAGAGAGAAACTTAGATGGAATAATGGATGAATGTATAAGATGAATGTATGGAGAATGAAACAACCAACCCTCTCCAAGACTAGGAAAGGGTGTATAAATAGCTACAATGGCCGGCCATGGGCTGGAGTTGGGCCACCCATGGGCCTTGGGCCGGACTAGATTACTAATCTAATCCTTATACTAACTACGAGCTAAGACTTGTTACAACTTTGGAAGTGACCGACACTTTTCATGTTTCCAACACTAATGATTTTAAAGGTGTTCCACATCCCTTAAGTGGAGATTATACTCCTACACCACAAGAAGAAATTAATGAGTCTTTATATG